>ML097996.1:33569-58104 GCA_003697995.1 Taxidea taxus jeffersonii
CAGCATTGTTTTTTGGGGGCGGAATTTATCCCAAGGAAGTAATTAAGGATATGCACAAAGGTATGTCAATAAGGATATTCATTGCAGCGTTTTTATAGAGTGGGGAAAAATTGGTAACACTTGCATTCTGAAAGAGCGATACAGTGGAATACTATAGTTACCAAAAAGGGTAATGTTGAGTTCTCCTTATTAACATAGAACATAGGTCTATAGTGTGATGTTATGTAAGTGGTGGTGGGGGAAGCAGATCCCAGATTATCCATAGTTAAAAGTCTGGCCTCCGGGAATGAAAGGCACAGCACAGGGAATATAGTCAGTGGTATAGTAACACACCGTTGCGTGGTGACAGTTGCGTGGTGACAGATGAGAGCTATACTTGAGGTGAAGCACAGCATAAGGGATAGACTTGTGGGCTCACTGTATTGTACACCTGAAACTAATGTAACATTATGTATCAACCATACTAAAAAAAAAAAAATGTTGGGACGCCTGGGTGGCTCAGTTGGCTGGGTGTCTGCCTTCGGCCCAGGTCATGATCCTGGGGTCCTGGTTTCGAGTCCCGTATCAGGCTTCTTGCTCAGTGGGGAGCTTGCTTCTCCCTCTGCCCACTGCTCCCCTTGTTTGCTTGCTCTCTCTCCGACAAATAAATAGATCTTATAAAAAAAAAGTCTGGGCTCTGGGCTTAGGGATGGGTTGAAATCCCAGCTTTATCAGCTGGGTGATGTTTGTTAGTAAGAAAGGGAAAAAATAGCAGTGAACCCAATAGTTCCCAACTCGTACACCCATTAGGATCACCTGGGGAATCTCTTAAACCCTCCCAGGTGCAGGTCTCACCCCAGCTGATTAAAAGCCATAATCTTTGGGGACTGGATGCAGCCTTTAGTAGGAGTTTTGAAGCTCCCCGGGTGACTTCAATGTGTATACAAGTTTGGGAATGGGAGAGCTAACACAGAAAGGGTGGGTGGGAATATGAGGAAATCACAGTGGTAACTACTAGTCAATACATGGTAACTATTATTAGTAACTTATTTCTTAATTAATAATATGACCCCATTTAAAAAAAGATTTTATTTATTTATTTGACACAGAGAGAGAGAGAGAGAGAGAGATCGAGAGATCGAGATCACAAGGAGGCAGAGAGGCAGGCAGAGAGACAGAGGGGGAAGCAGGCTCCCTGCTGAGCAGAGAGCCCAGTGTGGGGCTCGATCCCAGGATCCTGAGATCATGACCTGAGCTGAAGGCAGAGGCTTAACCCACTGAGCCACCCAGGTGCCCAATATGACCCCATTTTAATATATGTGTTTGTGTCTATGTGTGTATGATATAAAGAAAAATCTGAGGGGATTACACAAAAGTATTAAAAAAGAAATTACAGTTGACTTTTTTTTGCTTATTTGACAGTTGTTTTTGCTTATTTGTGTCTTCCAAGTGTTCTGTAAATAACATGGATTCTTTGCTAATTTAAAAAAAAGTGTAACTTCTGAAGGAAATATCTGATATATGTGCACAGCTTTACATACTGTCGTATTTATAATAGTGAAAAACTGAAGACATAGTTTCCATAGTAGGGGAATGTGAGTAAATTATGGCAGGTCCACATAGTAAAACATCTGACCATTAAATATCAAGACTCATGCTGAGAAAAATCTTGGAAAAATATGAGACTATTCCACTTCTGTCTTTTTAATTTAAGTGTGGGATTATATGTGTCTCTGTGTGTTCACATGTTACATATACGCCTGTGAATGTAATGATAAATATGGAATGGAAAGAACCAAAGTTGTTAAAGTGGCTATCTCCAGGTAGTAGGATGCACTTTTTCCCCTTCTTTTTCTTTCGGTCTTCTATTTTCCAGATTTTATACAATGAGTATGTATTACTTTTATAATAAAAAAATAAATTAGGGGTGCCTGGGTGGCTCAGTGGGTTAAGCCTCTGCCCTCAGCTCGGGTCATGATCTCAGGGTCCTGGGATCGAGCCCCACATCGGGCTCTCTGCTCAGCATGGAGCCTGCTTCCTTCTCTCTCTGCCTGCCTCTCTGCCTACTTGTGATCTCTGTCTGTCAAATAAATAAAATCTTTAAAAAGAGAAAAAAATAAGTTATTTGAAAATGTAGTATACAGCAATAGCGTCACGAATGAGGAGTGAATTGTGTGGGCTTCTGGACAATTGCTTCAGGCACTCTCTGCCTTCCCCCCACATTAAAAAAAAGAACCCAAGACCCCCAAGGGTTTGGTCAGAGCAGTTTTTTGCTACTACTACTTCCTCAAGTATTCTTGTGATTTTTGGCCGTCTCTCCTATTGACTCCAGAAACTCTTTTGGGAGTGAGAGTGGGGAGAGGCAGGGAGATTGTGCAAAAATTGGGAAATTACCGTTCATCTGATGTGGGGTTACATAATAAGGCGAGGTAGCAAAATATGTCAGGATAAGCATGAACATAAGGCAGAGGAAAACTGTAGCAAAACAGATAGGAGCAATGAGAAACTCCCGATCTAAAGGAAGTATGTTTTGACCTCACAGATTTTTTTTTCTTAGCACATCTCAGTGTATTTGTAAACACTCTGGTGATTTAGCTAACACATGGAGGCTGGGGAAGCATCACAAAGCAGTTAGTGGATTGATGACAGAGCTTCAGTTTGAAATCAGGATTGCTGTGTGGCTTGAGAGTTGGACCACCATCATCTGGGAGAAGCCATCTGTTCCTGCCTGTTGACCAAAACATTAGTATCTACCCAACTCTCAAACAAAAGTCACGTTGTTAGAGCAGGAGTAAGGACACAGAGCATCCTGCCCCTTTTTCTCTTTATCTGGCAGAGTGTTTCACCTGTGGCAGGTCCAAGAGAAGGGTTCTTCAGTCTCTCTCCACTCTCACCTCCTACAGGTCCTTAGCGGGGCAGAAGAGGTAGGGGGATTGATGGGGGTAAGCAAAAATAATCTTTCAGAAAATATTTCTCAAAGAGTCAGCCATTCCTTCTCAAGCAGACGGCTGTGGAAGGAGCATGGGCCTTGGAATCTGATACATCCAAATCCGAACCCAGCGCTGCCAGGTGGTGGCCAAAGTTACCAAACTCTGAAAGCCTTGCTTGTCTCATCAGTCAAGTCAAGGGTAGCCTCAGGAGGCAGACCCCCTGGGTTTGTATATTGGCTGTCACTGCTAGCTGTGGGCAAGTTATGTTTATCTCTTCCTGCTTCACCTTCCTCATCTGTAAAATGGGTTAAGAATAATCATACCTACTCATAGGAGGATTGGGAGGGTGAAATGAGGTAATACATCTAGAACCTTGGCACACTGCTGGCCACTTGTTAAGCACTCACCTTTACTATTAAAACGTGCAAAAGGATATGACAATATTTGCTTCTCGTGGTCATCACAAGAGTGGTCGTGGTCTCACAAGAGTGAGAATCACTAAAACACTCACCGGTTGTAGCTGTTCTGATTGTATTATAATTGTGGCAGAAAAAAAAACAACTTAGTCTTCAAGGGATGTTTTTAAACTGGAAAGGATCTTTCAAGGTGATCTGGTTCAAACATCTCATCTTGCATGGGAGGAAACTGAGGCCTAGGGAAACCGATTCTGGGTCACAGAGCTGTCACATGGTGCATCAAGCCAGGATGAGGCCCCAGCTCCCGATAATCCGCTCTGCCTAGCGCGTTTGTGTCAGTCTGTTTCCCTGTTTAGCCCTCCCTGCAGTTACACTATCTCCCTTAGGCCTGGCTATTTTATAATTTTCTGCTGAATGTTAGCCTTCCCCTCCTAAGCAAATTGCGACTTTGAAAAGTTTAGGGTGGTTTCCCTCCTCCCCCAAAGAATTGTTTTTTTCACCGAGACTTCCAGGGTATGTTTTTTTTCTTCCAGTCACTCTCTTGACATTTTTGAAATAAACTATAGGTTATGTTTTAACTAGAATTATGATTCAAAGCTTCCTGTTTCATGTAATGCTATTCTGTGTGTGGCAGGATAGGGGGAGGGAGGACTAGAAAGTTTCACTCTGGGTGGCAGCAAATGCCAGATTCTCCTTTTTCTTTCTGCCTTCTGTATTTATCGACCCGTGGCCAGACCAGAGAAGCTGTTGAGGTGTTAACAGGATAAGGTAACCCCCTTAGTAATGACATATTTTGATGCTTTTCAACCCAATACCATTTAGGCATTAGGTAGCATTTTATTTTATTTAGGACTTCTGCCCTGACTACTTCCATGAAGAGCGACCCAGAAATTGCAACACAGAGCCGTTAGAAATAAATCCAAGAAAGGGACTCTCCAGTGGAAATGAAATCGTTGTTAGGAAGCATGTGAGATACTCAGACACTGAGTTTTTTTTCTTTTTCTTCCCTTCTTCTGGCTTACACACAAAAAGAGAAGCACACTAAATTACATTATTATTTTAAGTTTTTTATTTTAATCGTACTTAATTATGTAGTGTCATATTAGTTATTTTAGGTGTACAGTATAGTGATTTGGTACTTCCATACCTTAAATTACATTATTGACATCCTCTGGCCCCAAAGAGTATTCAGATACTCTGTAGAGAACCCTCCTGGCCCTGTCTGTGCTGAGCCTTCTGGTCCTTCACCAGCCTCTTTTGCCCTGGCCTGTGGCTACCTATGGCTCAGCACTGAGTATTCCCAGGTCAAAATCATAGTTTTCCTATTTAGCTTGAGAGTGGTGAGGGAGAGGGGGGCACAGGGATCACCACTATCTAGATTTCCAGCTCTGCCAAGACCTCAGGTTCTGTACCCTGGCAGTAAGTAATAATAATAGAGCCTCATTCTCTCTACTGAATGATTGTACTACCATCCACCTGGCTATCTGAGCCAGATGTCTGAGAGGCACGGCACAGCCCTTTGCTCCTCTCTGCCTGCAGTCGCCTCCTGATGCCCTACATCATTTCAGTAGGTTTGCATTCCGGACAAGTGTCTACTTTTCAGCCATCAGCTCAGGGTCATCTCTTCTCTGTAGTCTTTCCCGTCCTCAGGTAAAATGAGCCTTTCCCTTCTTCATGTGTTTCTCCGCTGTATCATATACCCCTTGAGGGCATTGGCTATATTTGTTCAGTACTTTTTTTTTCGGGTCTGCTGTGTGCCAGGCACAGCACTGGGCAGGTGCTGGGGTTTATTTTATTTTTTAAATTTATTTGACAGAGATCACAAGTAGGCAGAGAGGCAGGCAGAGAGAGAGAGAGAGAGAGAGAGAGAGGGAAACAGGCTCCCTGCTGAGCAGAGAGCTCGATGCGGGGTTCCATCCCAGGACCCTGGGATCATGACCGAGCCGAAGGCAGAGGCCTTAACCCACTGAGGCACCCAGGCGCCCCGGTGCTGGGGTTTATAGTGGTGAACATAAAAGTCCCTTTCTTGCTCTCCCTAAGCCTTGCAGCTGTGTGGGGGAGTTGCATTGCAAACAATTACACAAATATTTCATTATGAAGTATTATGAGCACTAGGAAGTAAAATTCTATAAAAAGAATAATAAAGGAAACATAACTTATTGGGAAAAGGAGTCTGGGACGAAGTGATAGGTTCAGCTGAGATCAAAAGATGAGCAGGAGCTGTCGAGGCAAAGAGTTGGGGGGGTGTGGGCTTCCAGGGAGAGGAAATGAAGGGGAAGTCCCTGAGGTGCAAGAACCTGGCTTTTTCCCCAGTGTGGTCCACTGTGGCTGAATGATGGTAAATGAGAAATCCAGGGACATGGGATGAAGCTGGAAGGATGGGGAAGGCTCTGGGCACACAGGGTTTGTAGGCCATGTTACTAAGTATTCTCAGTGCAATGGGAAGGCTTTGGGGAAAGGTCAGATGGGGCAGGGCAACAGTGAATGAGGGGAGGGTCTCATTCATCTTCATATACCGACTACCTAGCAGAGAGTACCCAGCACATACTATGTGTTCATGGAATCTTTGTGAGTAATAATGAGTAATAATTACCTTGCCTTCCTACCAGGATGGCCATGAAGGTTAAATGAGGTAAGATATGGGGTGCCTGGGCGGCTTAGTGGGTTAAAGCCTCTGCCTTCGGCTGAGGTCATGATCCCAGCGTCCTGGGATTGAGCCCCGCATTTCCAGGGTCCTGGGAGCATTCCCAGCGTCCTGCATTGCATCTCTGCATTGCATCTCTGCTCAGCAGGGAGCCTGCTTCCTCCTCTCTCTCTGCCTGCCTCTCTGCCTGCTTGTGGTCTCTGTCTGTCAAATAAATAAATAAAATCTTTAAAAAAATGACGTAAGATATGCTAAGGTATTTGGCAAAATAGAAAATGTTAAATAAGTGTCATTTTAGACGTGAGTCACTAGATGCTGTGCGGTGATGCTTATCATCGTTCACTATCAGGGGATGAACCCCGATTTTCTGTTAAACTAGCAATCTCTTAGTCAGATTATCCCATACCACAATATGCTGGTGTACTAAGTCTTACATATTCAAAGTGTGCCTTCATGGCCAGTGACTAATTACGCAGGAGTGGAAACCACCTTATATCCCATTATGTCGTACCTCTGATGTTAGTGATCATTGTGGGTGATGTTGCCAGGAGCAGTGTGGGTTTCTCTTCTATACTGAATTTACTCAATAATCCTCCAGACCTAAGGAATTCGTTATTTAGGACCTGGATTAATGCTGGGGAATAGCACCCTCTGAACTTGGCGTTTGGATGAGGGCAGAGTTCATCACGGTGAGGTGTGGCTGCTACCCAATGTGGTGTTTGGTTTTCTAGGGTGTGTTAAAATAAAAGACATAACAAAATCATCAGTGCTTCGCTATTTTTGCATTAAACATCTAGTTCCCTATTTACAGTACAGCGTCATTAGACCAGGTGATTGCTTTCAAAGCCCCTGTCTGTGAATAAATTGTTAGGGCCTATTTGGAGGGCAGTTTGAAAGTCCTTATCAAAATATAAGATGTGTATGTCTTTTGTCACAGTGAATCTGGTCCAAAAAGGAACTGCACAAAAGTCACTGTTCAGGAGGATGTTAGGTGTTTCATTGTTGTAACTCTTTCACTCTTGACAGTCTTGGTGCCCATCACGAGAGACTGGTTGTGTTAATCATGGCGTATGTACACACTCAGTGGGATGCCGAGCATTGCGTTAAGAAGAATGAGGTAGATGTATATATAATGAAAGGGAATGGTGTCCAAGATACATTTGAAGTGGAAAAATGAGTGCAGAATGATATTGTATGATCCCATCTGTACAAGGGAAAGGAGGGGCTAAAAGGATAGACAAATACGAGTTTGTATATATGTGTACTTACATATGCATAGACATTTTCTGGAAGGATACATGAGAAACAGTTATCAGTTGTTACCTTGGAAATTAGGGGTTGGGAGGGCAAAGGGGTTTTCATTTTCACTTGATACCTTTCTATACTGCATGCCTTGTTTACAGCAAGCCAAAATGCCTTTAAATAATAAAATTGAAATAAAACCTGTACCTCACTTGATTCTTTTCTTGAACTATTATACTAAGGAATAAAAAGTTATGATAATGGTTGAGGCAGAGTCTGGGCAAATCAAGGGCCTCTGTTAAGCTCTCAGGGAATCATCATGGCCAGGGGGCTTGGGGGAGCTGTGGTTTTGTTAAAGCTTCATGTTAAGAAAGTAAGTGAGAGAAAATTAGGTAAAAAATCATGATTTTATTAGGTTTTCCTTTTTCTTGATGAAGCAATTTTAATTATGTCGTTAGTTTTGATATGTGGGTATTTTAATACCTAAGTTGCACAGTAATTGTATTCTAGGCCACAATTAAACACTTTAAGTGTCTTTGTGTCTCGATAAATAGCGGTTGTTCTTGTTTGACTTGTTTAAATATTGTTAGGTGAATGCTAGGCTACAATTTCTTGAGCTTTTTGCCCAAGGAAGGTCCTGATGAGGAATAGAGGTATATAGTCTTAGTTTGAAATGAAGAAGATATAAGTTGCTATCTATTTACATAATAAAGTTTCAATTAAATCCTCAAATGTTTTAAGCTCATTTTTAGCTTACTCCCCCCACAAAAAGATCACTTTTCCCTGAGGTATGAGAAGTAAGAGGAATGTTCAAATGAATGTCCTCTTGATATGCTATCATGAATAATTCCTTTACTCAGCTATATGTTTAGAGACCAGAGTCCCTAGGTTGTCTTAAATGACTTTGGTTTGCTAATATTTGGAATTTTAGCCAGTGGATTAAGAAGCAAGACAGGTTTTATTCTTGGATGTATAATTGTACCTGTAAGCTATAATTGGGCCTGTGGCAGAGACTGGAATGATGGGAACAATTGTGAGAAAAGAGAAAGGCTAAGTAATTTCAGGCTGTAGATTGGTATAGAAAGAGGGGACCCATAAAGACTAACTTTTGAGAGATTTTCTGCATGTGGAAATGTAGAGCATGAGGAGCTGCCTGGAGTGTGGTTTGAGGCTGAACCTGAACCTGGACCTGGATGTTATGCCTAGAGAACCAGACAGGAAGGTTCTTGTCCTTGCTGGTGATCAGAGAAGCTGTTAGAAACGGCCACAGCTTGGACTTGGCATAAATGAGGGAGGAACTGAGAGAAGAAAGCAGACACCCTAGAAAGAGAAGACCCTGAACCGTGAGCGGGCTGGACTTTGTATGTGCTGAGAGCCTGTACTTGGCTGCCTCATGTAGAGAATGTTGCTGACAGGCCTCACTTCATAGTAAAATATTCTCATTTGACTGAGGTCAAGGAAGGGAAGAGAAAAATAATAGCTATCATTTATTGATTATTTACCATGTACTCTCCCCAAGTGCTGTATGTGGATTCTGACCTTAGAACTGATAGAGCCTGGGTCCAACAAAGGCTGTCTGCCTGAAGAAGCTGTGCTCTTGGCTCTTCTTTATTCCTAAGTCCATTGCTCCAAGATTTCCTGCTCCGCCATCAGCCCCAGGACAGTCAGGGTGGTGGCCAGGTACGAAAGAGGAAAGCTTTCTATTAGAGTTCCCTTGGTGCTCGAATGATGGTATTCATGAGCAAGTACAGTGATCTCAGGAGAATAAGACAGCAGACGCTTAAATAAAGCTTGGATGGAGGAACGAAATGCAAGTCTGTGGCCAAAATTCTGGGTTATTTTTGAATTTGAGTAAGTCATTTAGTGAGTATCTTCTGTGGGGAAGACACTACTAGGTGTACGTGTGCGACTGAGAGGAAACTGAAGCAGACAGCGTCTTCCCCACAGCTAGTCTCTGAGGCAGCTAAGACGTGTGCACAGATTGCCATGACCCAAACTAGTGTTAGATACGCAGTAGAAGAGAGGTTTAGGATATCATAGGACTTAGGCAAAGGGGAGGGGGAGGCATCTGAGGCAGACCATGTAGTAGGGGGAAAGTTCTTCTATAGTTGCTGATGTTAGAGATACAATTTCAGGCAGGAAAGCATAAGGTACATTTGAGGGAATGGGGAAAAAAGTATCATGTGAGGCCTGTTATATTTAAGTGCCTTCTCTCATCACATCCTTCTAACAGCCCTTTACTTACCACATGATTTATTGTCAAAACTCAGACACTTCGGAGAGTGAAGTGTGGTATGCGAATCACATGGGGTAGGCATATAGACAGGGACAGACTCAGAAAAACCAGGATAGATGAGGCAGTTGATACTATCCTTAGTTATCAAATGAGAGAAAGGAGGTTCTAAGTCACACAGCTAGGAAGTGATAGGGCCAGAATTTGAAACCAACTGCAGCCCCCCAACTAAGAGATCCGTACTTTACTCTGTAAGCAATGGGGGCAGTTGGGCTTGGAACAGAGAATGCTACGGTTATTACTATGCAAGACAGGTGGGAGGCAGATACCGCAAATGGGGAGATTAGTTAGGAGATTGCCCAGAGAGATTCAGGCAGGACATTACAAGGGTCCGGTTATAAGCTGTTGACTTCGGGGATTTAAAGGAGGGGATAAATGGGAGACACATCACAAAGGAAGAAGCGACAAACCTTGACTACTGGTCAGCTTTGGAGGAAGAAGAGTAAATGATGACTCAGGATCTCAAAATTCTTCTAGTGAAAATATCACGGTAGCCAGAAGTAGCCGTCGTAACCTGGAAAGGTTATGTGAGTTTTCATTAGCATTCTAGACTTAAGGGAAAATCTGTTTCTCAGTACAATTGACTGACTTATAATCACAAACAAATTATTTGATCCTCCTTTGCCCATATTTACTTATCTGTAAAATATAATGTTGTCACTAAAACCTCTCCAAAATAGCAGAGCTTGTCTGAATGTTTTTATTAACCTCTGTATTTTCAAAATTTCAAGTGCTTGTGCTCAGTCATGTGAAATCGAATCCCAGCGTTGAGTACAGTCACTTTTATGTTCTATTGGCAAAGCAATCATGATCATATCAGTAATGATGTGTTGTCTCCTGCTTCTGTGAACACCTTTAACTAATTGCCAGATGAATTCTAATGCCTGCTTTATAACATTTTTTCTACAGTTGTTTTAAACTGCTTTTTTAAAATACTGTGATTTGACTTTTTAATATGTTTGTCTTAGCTCCGCAGATAAACTTCGTTTGTTTTCCAAGTATATGTCTTTCTCTCTTTCTTCTTCTTAAAAAACAAACAAAAAAAACCTTTCTGTCTTGGCTTTTACTCTTTTTAAGCATTAATGCACTTAAATTGTTATTTCTTGTTCCTCTTGTTAGGTTTAGCATTATCATACATATTTCATAAATATCTTTAAGTAATTAATAAAATATTGCTTGCTGTATTAGTTTTCTGTTGTGGCATAATAAATGACCACAGATTTAGTGGCTCAAAACAATACCCGCTAATCTTGGTTTCCGTGGGTCATGAGTCTGTCATGGCTTAGCTGGGTCCTTTCCTCAGTTTCTCAGGCTGCATTCAAGGTGTTGGCTGAGACCACAGTCTCATCTGAGGTTTGGTATCCTTTTCCAAGTTTACGTAGCTGTTGGCAGAATTTCATTCTTTGCAGTTGGAGGATAGAGGCCCTCAGCTCCTTGAGGTCACCTGTCGCTCCCTGCCATGTGGCCCTCTCCGTCGACTCTTCCAGCCCAGCAGCTTGCTTCAAGGCCAGCAAGGGATGGAGTCTGTGTCACGCCAGCAAGAAGGAATCCCATGCACAGTGGTCCCCCCTTACCTGTGGTTATGCCTTCCATGGTTCCAGTTTTCCAGGATCAGCTCAGTTTGGAAGCAGATGATCTTCCTTCTGACACGTAGCCAGAAAGTCGGTTCACCTCCTTTCATCTCATCATGTAGGCGTGTTGTCATCTCATGACATCACAGGATAAAAGGGGTAAGTATAGTACAGTAAGATATTTTGAGAGAGAGCACATTCACCAAACTTTTATTGTTTTTTTTAAAAAATATTTTATTTTATTTGACAGACAGAGATCACAAGTAGGCAGAGAGGCAGGCAGAGAGAGAGGAAGCAGGCTCTCCATGGAGCAGAGAGCCCGATGCAGGGCTCGATTCCAGGACCCTGAGATCATGACCTGAGCCGAAGGCAGAGGCCTAACCCACTGAGTCACCCAGGTGCCCCAAAACTTTTATTGTTGTATATTGTTATAATTGTTCTTTTGTTATTATTAACCTCTTATAGTTAACTATTAACCTCTTATTAACCTTATTATTAATCTTATTAACCTCTATTGATACATTAAACTTTATCACACGTATGTATGTATGTATGGGAAAGAATATAGTATATATAGGGTTTGGTACTATCCATAATTTCAGGCATCCATTGGGGTTTTGGAACATATCCTCCATAGATGAGAGGGGGGACTACTGTACACACACACACACACACACACACACTCCCCTAATCATGGGGGTAATCTTGCATTGCCATTGCTGTATTCTGTGGGCTAGAAGCTAGTTACAGGTCCCTCCACACTCAAGGCAAGGGGATTATACAAGGGCATGAACACGGAGGTGGGTGTTATTGGGGGTCACTATTAGTGTCTGATACACTTGGCATAGAGCCAAAAAGGCTAACTGAAGACTTAGAAGCTTGCTATTAATCCATTAATGGACACTCACTGGGTAAGGCTGTCTCTAGCAGCTGTGACTGTGACTTTACTGTCATCCAGCAAATGTTATGCTTTTTTTCATCTTGCTTACAAAGATGTAATGAGAGGGGCGTCTGGGTGGCTCAGTGGGTTAAGCCTCTGTCTTCGGCTTAGGTCATGATCTCAGGGTCCTGGGATCAAGTCCCACATTGGGCTCTCTGCGCAGCAGGGAGCTTGCTTCCCCCGCTCTCTCTGCCTGCCTCTCTGCCTACTTGTGTTCTCTCTCTTCCTGTCAAAAAAAAAAAAACCCCAAACAAAACAAAGATGTAATGAGAGATGATGTTCAGTAATCTGCCTAAAGTCATCGTGTGAGGCCTTTGAGATGGAGAGCACTGGAGCAGGAGTAGAATTGTGGAGAGGGGGATTTCAGTTTGGATGCCTATAAATATCCAAGTATAGATTCATCTTCTCTGGGTCTGGGGCTTAGGAGAGGGTTTGGGCTTAAATAGAGATTTGGGACTCTTTTGTGTATAGATGGTTAATGGAGCGTAGGGTCTATGTAGAGTGTGAGAGAGGAAAGGTGGAGTTCTGGGGAAATCCAGGTGCTCTGAGTGATTCCCCTGACCTTCAACAACCCCCCAAAAAAGGAAGCAAATCATCTAGTTTCAGAGGAGAAGTTGGCTTATTTTTGTTTGCTTCTGTCTTCCTTTTTCCTCTCTTCCTATCTATTCCAGGTACTACTTATCCCATTAGCCCCCTTTTCTCCTGGTATCTTCTTTTCCTTTCCACTGGACCCCTTTGCTAGCCTGTCCATAAACATGTGATCTCCCTTTGCAGTGCCCCCTAGCTACCAATACCTGTCTAGCTAGCCACTTAACCTTTCTGGGCCTCAGTTTTCTCAAAGATTGAGGAACATGACGTAGGGAGGAGGTTATGCTTTTTTTTAAGAAGATTTTATTTATTTATTTGACAGAGATCACAAGTAGGCAGAGAGGCAGACAGAGACAGAGAGAGAGGGGGAAGCAGGCTCCCCGCAGAGCAGAGAGCCCGATGTGGGGCGCGATCCCAGGACCCTGGGATCATGACCTGAGCCAAAGGCAGAGGCTTCAACCCACTGAGCCACCCAGGCGCCCCAGGAGGTTATGATTTTTAAGTAGCCTCTTTCAGATCTGAATTCTCTTGCCATGTTATTGTTATCCCCCTTTCCCTTTTTAGTTCTGTTGACAGTTCAGTTCCTTTTTGAAACTTCCCTCCCTTGGCCACAGAGTTATTGTACTCTCCTAGTTCTCTTTCTGCCTGCGTCTCCTGCTTCTTCTTTGCTTTTGCTTTCTTCTGCCCACTAATTCTGCCCATATTTGGGAGTGTCAACTTCTTTGCCTTTTCTCTCTTTATACTCTCTGCCTCTGAGATTTCATCTTCTCTCCTGGCTTTAGCTTTTTTGGTTTTTAATTATAGAAGTAATACACAATTACATGTTTATCTTGAAAAGGTGATATAGAAGCATCTTGAGCAAAAAGTGAAAGTGTCCCTTCAACCTCCTCCTCACAGGTAACCACCATTGATCATGCTGGTGTCCTTTCTTCTAGGGGTTGAGTCCCAGACCCATAAATTTAGCTCTAAACTATAGTTTTTTCATCTGTGGTTGCAGTCAAGATACCGTTATGCTTCGTTCTCAGCATGACAGATTTAGTTAGCTGAATGACTTTGGGCATGCGGTTGATGTGATTCTTTCTGTGGTTGTTTCTATTCTGTGGTTCTTTTGTGTCTAATATGTATTGCTTTCTGTGTCCCCATACATTAAAGAGTAGATCTTCCCTGTATGTTTGGGTGATCCTATTATTTTATGGCTCATAAGTTCTCAATTGGCTTGTATGCACAGACCCAAGAAAACAGAATAACACTGTCAAAACTTGAGATGAAAGGGCACCTGGGTGGCTCAGTGGGTTAAGCCGCTGTCTTCGGGTCCTGGGATGGAGTCCCGCATCGGGATCTCTGCTCAGCGGGGAGCCTGCTTCCCTCTCTTTCTCTCTGCCTGCCTCTCTGCCTACTTGTGATCTCTCTCTGTCAAATAAATAAATAAAATCTTTAAAAAAAAAACTTGAGATGAAAAGGTGGTTGAATAGGCATAGGGCCCAGTCTTTGGGAAGCAAACTTTGATCAGTAAATTAAAGCCAGGGTGCTACCATTAAAGGACTAAACCATGGGCTTTAAAACTTAAATATCTTAATCTAAAATATTAGCTGCTAGTACCACTGTTTGTGTGGAAACATTTTGACTCTGAAAAAGATGTATGGATAATCTCTGCACTGTAATGGGTCATTTTACAAAATTACTGGCCACTATATGTGTACTAAAAGCAAATTAACTGGAAAGGTTTGCCTTTTGACAGTCCAGAGTGCTAATGGAAGTCGATTACTCCATATCCTATTAATGAGGCTGTGTGACCAGTAAGGATGCACTGAAAATTGCAGGTCTCCATATAATCTTAATTCCAAAGGTGTTTAGGGTAGTCGTGGTGGGGGATCCATAGTAGCGGTTCTTACCTGGGAGCAGTTTTGTCCCTCGGCAATATCTGGAGGCATTATTGGTTGTCACAACTGTGGGGGATGTTACTGGCTTCTAGTGGGTAGAAGTTGGGGAAGCTGCTAAATATCTTAAAATGCCCAGGCCAGTGCCCCTCCCCGCTGGACAAAGTTACCTGACCCAAGATGTCAGTGCTGCTGAAGTTGAGAAACCCTGCTCCAGGGCATATGGGATTGGAGGGAGATCCGTGGAGGTGGTCACTGATGCCCCTTTGTGTTTATGCTGATATCCTGTAGTTCTTAACCTCGGAGGATATGATGATTGGATCTCAGTGACAGCAGCATAAATATCACGTAGGTGAATGTTACTTTTCTAGGTATTTTAATTACTTGGTTATTAATGGAAATTATCTCCAAACTTTGTCCTCATTTTTTTTTTCAAGAGGAACTTATTGCCAGAACACTTAGAGAAAAACAAGAATGCTAACACCTGATGCAATTTCATCTTGAGTTATTGCTGTGGTATACTCCATTTTAATTCTTAGTCTTGAATATTACAGGTGACCTTATCTTAAACTGAGATTATAGCTCTGGAGTTTAAATGGGTTGCCCGAGGTCATATATTGATTGGATCATAGAACCTGGTCTAGGAATCAGATTTCTTGATTTCTAGGCCATTGTTCCTTCAATTCTGCCATCCTTTCTGTATTGCTGCTTCTCTGCTTTGAGTCTCCTGAAGAGCCCAGTCAAGTATGTCAAAGATTGGGTGGTCTCAGGTGCTGGGCATTTTGCAGATGTATGCAAGAATATTCAACCTTACTGGTCATCTAAAACAACGACAGCAGCAACAGCAAAAATAACCCAAAATAAGGCAAAGTGAAACTTCAGGAGTCCTACCTTTTTCACTGATTAGCATGGATGCAGTATTACAGCAAATGGGGGACAGAACCTCAAGGAAGTGGTAGGGGCAAAAGGGTGTTAACATAACATAGCTGGATGGCATTTCTCTTAGCTGCCATTTTGAAGAATGTTGCCTTTTGGGTCAACTCCCAAACTCCATTTGGCTTGCACATTGGAATCTTCAGTAGGAGAAAAAAAAAAAAGATTTTCCATTGCTCCCAGCTGCCCTGCATGGTTTAATAGACAACTGTTGGAAAGAGAATAGAAGCAGCATTGATTTGCTTCATGAGCTTGGGAAATACGCTTTGTGTCTTCATGTGCTCAGTTTCTTCAACTAGTAAATGGAGGATGATGATGATGAATGTAGTTGATGTTTATGGAGGCCTTATAATTTGCCAGGTACTATTCTTAGGCCCTTTTATGCATATTATTAAAATTCAGTACAGCTCTATAAGGTATATGCTGTTTTCCCCATTTTTAAATTGAGGACACTGAGGCAGAGAAGTTAAGGTACTAGCTTTTATAGCTAATAAATAGAGCCTGCTATGAATCGAGGTATGTTGTTCATGAAAAATACACACCAGATTTCAAAGAATTAATATGACAAAAAGAATATATAGCATTTCAGTAATTTTTAAAGTATTGATTACATGTTGAAGTGATAATGTTTTGGGTATATTGGGTTAAATGAAATTTATTTTTAAAATTGATATTACCTTATTTCTTTTCACTTTTTGAAAAAGATTTTATTTATTTATTAGAGCAAGAGAGTACAAGCAAGGGGAGCAGCAGAGGGAGAGGGAGAAGCAGGCTCCCTGTTGAGCAGGGAGCCCGATGCAGGACTTGATCCCAGGATGCTGGGATTGTGACTTGAGCTGAAGGCAGATACTTAACCGACTGAGCCACCCAGGCACCCCTCTTTTCCCTTTTCTTAATGTGGCTTCTGGGAAATTTAAAATTACACACGTGGCTGGCATTTTTATATTTCTTTTAGAAATGGCCCTTGTTTTATCAAGCTCCTGGAGGTGGGTGATCTCTTGCCCTATTGTGTAGTTGAGACTAAAAGCTGAGGGAGGTTTAAAACTTAAATCTTTAGGCTAAAGTTTGCCGCTGTGCTCAGTAAGTGTCTAAGGTAGATATCGGGCCAATTCTCTAATGCTTGCTTTATTAAGGGGTGGGGAGGGTGGATGCTTTTAAGCATATATACATTCTAAAATTTTAGTCTTGTACACATCTGTTGAATAACTGTGTAAAACACTTGATAATGTGGCTCAGATAAAAATCAGTGACTTGGACTTCGCCATCAAGGAGCTTAGAATCTAGAAAAAGAACATGTACACACTCGACTCTACAAAATCAAGAGTCGGACGCTTAACGGACTGGGCCACCCAGGCGCCCCACAAAGCTCTCCTTCTTAAACTCCGGCCAGAACCCTGGAGATGGGAACGCAAATGTCTGTAGAAACCCAACAAAGCCCTTCCCAAGATCAGTACTCTAACCCCTGAGCTGTGGAGCCTTCTCTTCAAAGCACTTTTATTTTATAGGATCGGTGTGTTTGTTTGAAGGCTTCTGACAAGCTGTTCAGACAGCACCCGCTCCCAGCTCCCTTGAGATGCCATAAACGTGGCCATTGGTAAAAGTCTGAGATAACTTGGCTGCTTCTGAGAACAGGTTGCTTATTTTCATGACCTTAGTTTATTTTCCTCTAATTTATTTCTCAGACATTTATCTAGATTTGACTCAGTGTTTTATCATCTGTCTGTTCTTTTAACCACGTACTGCATATTCCAAAGACAGTTCAAGTTAGCAACTATTAAACTGACTTTCAACCTGGCAGGTTTCATTCTTTTTTTAATCTTTAATGAAGGAAAACCCTACTCTATTTCCCTAGAGGTAGACCTCTCAATTTATGTGGTTCAAGCAGAAAAACCTGTTAATCAAAACTGTCAAAGCTTAGTGAGCTTTGAAATGTTAATGTATGTTGCATCAGTTGATGGGGGCAGGGGTTGGGATAGGAAATAGTTCAGAATACTTTTGTGATTTGGTTATGATGACACTAGTCTTCTGGTGAATTTTCAAACTGCAGATTTTGGAAGCCAAAACTGACCTAGATGTGTCTAGAATTGAGCTGCTATCTCCAAAGTCTGTCTTAGCTCTATTAATGCTGTTGCTTTCACTCTCAAACAGCCTGTTTTAGGGCCTTATAGTTAATATTTTCTGTTTGTTTTGCTTTGTCTTAGTTGTTTTCAGATTACGGCCTTCATAGACTGAATAGGCAATAACGTAGCTCATTTTGTAACTGCACATGTTGCGTTGTGCCCCCCCTCCTTAATCTAGGATAAAACCAACACTGTGGAAATACGGTGAAAATACTCTGCAGGAAAAAGCAAAGGAGAGCAGAAGTTTAGGGAATCAAATAAACAGCCATTACAAGACTAAATATAGATGTGGAAGAAAGATTTCGGACAGCAATATCCCTTACCTTCTTAGTAAACTATAAATTTTTAAAAATGGTTCTTCTTCAATGACGTGGTTTTTTTTTTTTTTTTTTTTTTTTTTTTTTTTTTTTTTTTTTTTTTTCATTTGGGTGGGGAGGAATTTGAGAGGCAGGGCGGTGGGGGGGGGCGGCAGTCGCAGGGGTCGGGGTAGGGAAGGAAAAATGAAACAAGATGGGACTGGGGAGGGAGACAAACCATAAGAGACTCCTAATCTCAGAAAACAAACTGAGGGTTGCTGGGGAGTGGGGGGGGGAGGCATAGGGTGGCTGGGTGATGGACATTGGGCAGGGTATGTGCTATGGTGAGTGCTGTGAAATGTGTAAGCCTGATGATTCACAGACTTGTACCCCTGAAGCAAATAATACAGTGTATGCTAATAAAAAAATGGTTCTTCTTCTTTTTGTTTTTGGACCAGAGCCATACCACTTCTAGAAGGGCATCAGTTTGTGTTTCCAGTCCAAACCAGCCCGTCCTCCAAGATTCCTAGAATCCTGTTATCTTAGGTTTGATCTAATGCAGCCTCTGACTCAGGCTAGTAGTCTGCTCAGCCTGTGGCGGCCTTACTGGGTCATCGTTTCTGTTACCCCACAAGTCGTGGTTCTCGAGTGGGGCTGCCTGAATTTGGATTCTGGCTCTGACACTTGACTAGCTATGGTTATAGCCTTGGGCAGGTTATGTAACCCCTCTGTGCATTAGTTCTCTCGTCTGCAAAATGGGAATAATGGTACCCACCTTACAGGACTCTTGTGAAGATTAAATCAGATAATGAATGTAGAATCCTTATTATGTTTACTAGCACAGTCTTGTTGCTGTTACCATTACTGGTATTCCATTGACATGAAGATTGAAATGTTTGAAAATCCTTCCTTATTCTGAGCTGCAGTCTCTTTGGTAACCATTGTGCTGCACAGAAAAAAAAATCTACTCCTTCCCTGACTTGCCAGCTTTCAGGCATTTGGACAGGAAAGGAGACAAGTGTGAAAGCAAACTGTGAATTGTGACGTGTCGTGCTATCTACAATGGAGTATTTAGTATTAGTATGTCGTGGTCTATATTGCAGTTATTACCTAACCTGTCCCTTCCACCTGCCACATCTCATCTTTTCCAGGCTAAATATGTTGGGTTCCTTCTAGTGTTTTTCACATGGCAGGATTTCCAGATAACCATCTTAGTTGCCTGACTTGGGATAGAGTCTCCTTTCTTCATGTTTCCTTTAAGACGTGGCCCCTAGGACTTGACTTAGGCCTGTATATGCAGTGAGAATCATGCAGAGCATAGTGATAGTGTAATATTTACCTCCTCCCTCCCCTCCCTTAAAAACCTAGACTTCGTTAATGAACTGGAGTATTGTGTCAGTGAAGGGAATATTACCATTCTTTTGGCTAAAGGCCCTTTTCAGATGAAGTCCCATTAAACCTGTTGAATATTTTAAAAACAGCATTCACTTATTTTTTTTCACCAGATAGTTTTTTGGACCCATTTCTTTGTGCCAGGCACTGTGCTGGGTGCTGGGGAATACAATGGTGGGTTCCACCTTTGTTTCTGTTATATTTAGTCCCCTGTCCAGCCTGTTGGTATTTTTGGATTCTAGTTCTATTTGAAAACAGATTCACTGGGTCTGTATTGTATATCATTCATGAACTTGGTGAACATGTGCTCTCTGTCTTCTTTAGCTTGTTGGGTTAAAAATGGCATATCAGTAGTGCCAAGTACAGAGCCCTGAGATGAGCAACTAAATCTCAGTTGTACCAAATTGCCATTGGTATAATCCATAGAGCTTAATTCAGATTGTGTGTAGGTGTGTGTGTGTGTGTGTGTATAGCTGTATGGAGTTTTAGCACATGTGTGAGTTTGTTTAACCACCACCATCAGGATACTCAATTTTACCATCACTACGAGACTCCAGTGTTCCACCCCTTTGTAGCCACATCCCTTCCCCCTCCTCACACCTACTGCTTGACAGCTGTTGGCTGTCTCTAAAATTATGTCATTTCACAAATGTCACATAAATGGAATCATGCGATATACATCCTTTTGAGATTGGTTTTTATCAGTTAGCACAATTTTCTCAGGTTTATCCAAGTTGTTGTATTTATCAGTAGTTTGTTCCTTCTTATTGCCGGGTAGCCCTCTCTTCACATTCTTTTTGAGTTAAGGTTATTCCGTCAGTCATGAGTCAGCCTGCTTGTATAACAGTGCAGGGCCCGTCTCACTGCTTTAGATGCATGTGTTTTATGGGGAGAAACGTCTTCAGTGACTTACTGAAGCTCAGAAACACTTAGTTGACTGCACTCCCTCAATCGACCGGTCTTGCTACCTGATCACTGCTCATAACCACCAGCTGAGCAGTCCACCGAAGATGGGTTGTTGTTGTTTTCATCAAGATCAGCAGGCTTTGATTTCTGAGCTGTCTTAGAAATGTCTGGGTTTTGAAAGTTGGGCTGTTGTCAAACTACAGTCTTCCTTCAGTTTGGTAGTGGGCCATGATTTTTCAGAGATTACCAGCAGTGGCTTCTCGATCAGGAATGTTGGCTATCTCAGTACCACAGGATATCCTTGATGGGGGCCCATGGGCCCACATTCATCTTCAGCTGCTTGCTGTTCTCAATATCTCAGCATCTGTTGGGCCCTGAGGAACTATTATTCATGTTTATGCTACCGTTTCCAATTTGAAAATTATCCTTGTGATTTAAGTGGAGTAGAAATAGGAACTCAGTCATCTCACTGGTAGTGTTGCTTGCTCGCTTGTGCTCTCTGTCACCTGTTGACATACATCTTCTATTTAGGGTCAGTGATCTTACCTTGAAAAATCCAGGGTTGCTGTAGCTACAGTAGTTCCTGTAGCATGCCAGCCTGTTTCCTTTGTCACTCCATTGTGTTCATTAGCTGTTTCTTCTTTTTTTTCCCCCTCTAAGAACATGGAGAATTGATGATATTTTGAAAACTCCCCTCCCACCTCACAGATGTTTTATCCTTAAACAGCAGTCCACTGAAGAGCCAGTGTGGTCTATTGTAGAAACTTTCACTCCCAGTATCTGGGGAATATCTTAGTACCTATCACTTTTTTTTTGTCTTTGGTCATTGCTGAATAGTAATTGAGACGACATGGCCCTATTTCCTAAGTTTTCTTTCACTTCTACTTTTATCAGTCAGTTCTTCTTTCTTGATGAAACTCTATGTTGTAGTTCCCCTTGCTACTTCCTTGGCATCCTAAAGGATGAAATGTCCCTCTGTAAGTTCAGCACAGCCCTGTCCCTTTCATAGGCATATTGTCTCATGGCTGACATTCCCTTCTAATATCTCCTGTGCCCCCCAGAACTCTTGTTCTTTGGTCATTCTTTGGTCAATCAAGAAATGTCCATATATCCTCAACCCTTTTTCGGGATCTCTTTGTCTCAGTGACGCTATTTTTTTTCGCAGAAGCTGCTCATTGTTGTAATTTCTCAGCCTCAAAGCTAGCTTTGGGTGCCGGGACATTGTTCAGCAACTTTCCTTTCTCCTTATTCTTTAATGTATGTGCCATCAAGTATTATACTGACTCTCTTCACTGGTGTAGACCAACCTTTGGGTTACTTGATCATGTTCTTTGAGGCCTCTGGCACCTAAGTTAGTATTCTGTGCTGTCCTGACTCCTGGCATTGTCTTAGACCATGTCAGTGGCCACACGGGTGCATCACCAGATGCTCCCACATAGCACTTCCTGGAACTGGAACTGGACCTGTTCTACTTCTGATATTTCAAACTCTGAAATGCAGTTTTCGACAATGTCTCTCTGGCCCTCCACATTGCCTGTTCTCTTGCTCTTACAGAACCTCTTTGACCTCATTGACACTTCCCAGTTCCTTTTCTTTTCTTCCTTGACTCTCAGTCCTTTCCTGCCTTGACAGTCTCCCTCACTCAATCCGCCATTTCCCACCCACATTCAACTCGGCCAGCCATTTGATATTAATCCCCACCAGTATCCTCAGCTCCCTTATGCCCCTCTTGTTTCCCTGCACCTGCCCTGCCAATCTCCAGACCTAGATGGACTTTAGCATCTGTTTTCTGCTGTCCCGTTCCCAGGCTGCCGAGTGGTACTCAGGGAAAATCATCTCACCATGCTGATTATACCCATGACCAAATTGTGATTTCTGACCACAGCTGGATCCTCAATGGCTACTCACTAATCCTTTTTTACACATTCCTAGTTGGTTCCTTTTCCAGTTTCCCACAGCATCTGTTGCATTTTCTTGCTATACCCTTTTGGTGTCCCAATTTAGCCTTCCCTATCCCCAACTCCCCTCAGTAGATAATGTAGTTACATACTTCCCCGAAAAGATAGAGCACATTGGTTACAAAGTCTTCTCTTTCCCTTAGAAATGCTTATTTCCATGGCTACTTTTATCTTCATTCTTTTGTATTGTCTTCTCCAAGGCTAACCCATCTTTTTGCATATCCCTGGATGCCTCCTTACAGATACTCTGTTCCATTAATCTCTCCTTTCTCTCTCTTGTATCTTTAGTACTTTTCCCTCAAAGAGCTCTTTTTCTTCTGTCTATAGACATACCTAAGAACCCCTCTTCTACCTACTTCCCAAGCATCTTTTAATCCTTCCATTGTCATAGACTAATGACATATCTTTTATACTTCATCTTTCAGTTGTCAACTCATAGAATTTGCCTTGTATACCCTTCCCTCTACTAAAGACTGACCTTTTGTAGGTCAACAGGGACTTCAAAATTCAGATTGGGTGGATTGGATGCCCTGCGATACAGAAAACAGAGGAGGGAATGGGTGTGTGTGTATGTGTATGTACGGACGTATGTACATACATACACATACACAGAGTTGCCCATACCTGTTTAAGAGGGGGAAAAGAAGTATGAGGGAGAGGGATAGAATTCAATACTGTACCTTTCTTCTGTTCCATGGAAGTTCATAGCATGATCTAATAGCATCACTTCTTTCTCTTTGCTTTTATTCTCAATCAGCTGTTACTCACCATGTTTTCACCATCTGGTTTGTTGAAGTCCATAAGAAAGTACCACCATTTTACTATAAGTGATGATGATGATGATGATGATGATGATATTGTCCACCTTTTGGGTACTCACTGTGTATTACACCCTGTGATAGATATTTAAATGCATTATAACCTTTCATCTTCGTAAAAGCTTAGTGGACTAAGTATTCTGATACCCATTTTATGGATGGGCCAGTAAAAGTTCAGAAAGGGTAAGTGTTTTAGCCAGGATCACATGCCCAGTGAAAGGCAGCACAGGGAGTTGAGCCCTGGTCCACCAGGCTTCAAATTTCTCTTTTTACTCTACTCTCCTGCCTCCTATGATTTAGTAGGTGCCATCTCACTAGCTCCTGATGATGGTAACTGTGAGATCATATTTGCTTTCCTGTGTTGCAAGTGCCCTGTGACTTTGTTACTGCTCCTCTGTTAAATCGGTCTGTGGAGGGACGCCTGGGTGGCTCAGTTGGTTAAGCGGCTGCCTTCGGCTCAGGTCATGATCCCAGCGTCCTGGGATCGAGTCCCACATCGGGCTCCTTGCTCGGCGGGGAGCCTGCTTCTCCCTCTGCCTTTGCCTGCCACTCTGCTTGTGCTCTCTCTCTCTCTCTCTCTCTCTCTAACTAATAAATAAATAAAATCTTAAAAAAAATCGGTCTGTGGACTTCTTCAGCCCTAGGAATGACTTCGAGCTCTTTTGTCCAGTTTTCTCCTGAAGAATAGTAGGTATCTCTTCCACTCTGGTTTTTCTTTCTGCATCACATTTTTTTTATAAAAGATTTTATTTATTTATTTGAGAGAGAGAGAGCATGAAAGGAGAGAGGTCAGAGGGAGAAGCAGACTCCCTGCTGAGCAGGGAGCCCATGTGGGACTCGATCTCAGGACTCCAGGATCATGACCTGAGCCAAAGGCAGTCGCTTAACCAACTGAGCCACCCAGGCGCCCCTCTGTGTCATATTTTTTAAAAAAGATTTTATTTGAGGGAGAGCAAGTGAGCGAGAGAGAGAGAGAGAGAGGGAGAGAGAACAGAAGCTAGGGGAGAGGTGGTCGGGGGAGAGGGAGAAGCAGACTCCCCACTGAGCAGGAAGCCTGAAGTGGGGCCCCATGCCAGGACCCTGGGATCATGACGTGAGCCGAAGTCAGATGCTTAAAGACTGAGCGACCCAGGCACCCCTGTGTGTCACATTTTTATTGGTGGTATTTTTACCCTTCCATTAACCTTTTTCTTTGAGTCCCTATTCATCATGTAATGAGTCTGTAGAAGAATAATATTTTTGCTGGTCTGTGTAAAATTTTCTCTATCCCTTGCTGCTGGAAGTCCATCATTCTGAGATCTTAACTAATTGTCCAGAAAACCACATCATCTAAGTAGCAAGATATTCTTTGCCCGTATCTTCCCTTCTAGTCAAAAGTTATGACCATCAACAGGAGGAAGGGGTGAAAAGCTTCCACAGTGCCCCTAAAGTGCTCAGTTTTCTACCCAGGCTTTCAGAGTCTGTAGATACAGTCCAGGTTGTTCTTGGTTGAATGTTTGTTCCCAGAGCTAAAAATTTGCAGGACTAAAAATAAACTGTAAGGTGGGTAACATACATGTCTCTATCAGTGAAAGAGTCAAAAATGTCCAGGATGGAAGAATCAGCTGGGACTGAAAAGAAAAAAAAAAAAAA
>RCUC01109883.1:0-12495 GCA_003697995.1 Taxidea taxus jeffersonii
CAAAAAAGTTTTGTGAAGAAAAGGAATCAAAACCCTAAGTTATACCAAGACTTTATATTAATTTTCATTTTCTTTCCTCTCGATAAAATAATCAGGAGGTAGCTGTGGACAAAACTGTGCGTTGATGACAGCAAGCAGAGTGTCTGGGAAAGGTTCTCATCCTGTTCTTTTTCTGAGCTCCTGAGACCCAGCATGTTCACCATTTTAGAGTTGGGTGAAGGTGAGAGATAAGAGTTAAATTGAACCTTCCCTATTTAGCCTCAGTAGGAAATAGTACTGGTTGCTGACTTTCAGTAGTGCTCATGATGTTTTCAGAAAGGCTGATAAGTGGCGATGATACTCAAGCAACCTAATGACGAGCTTTTCTAATGTGTAAGTTTGGAATCCTTTCCATTTGTTCTTTAGAAAGACGACGAAAAAAATATATGTAGGATACGTACACACTTTAGATCTACAAGGAAGAAAAAAATTAGTAGCAGCAAAACAGACCCTGGGCCAGTAGGAATGGAATTTTTGCATAGACTGGAGAAGCTACACCCATTTTCAGAAGGGAGGGGTTAGGGATAGACTTGACATGGACAGAGATTAGTATGTAATGGTCAGTCTGCACGTATTCATTACCACCTTCAGTGTATTCAAAAGGCTAATGATTTATCTGCTTGAGAGAGAGAGAGACTGTGGCGGGCAGAGGAGGAAGGAGAGGGAGAGAAAGAGAATATCAAGTAGACTCCCCGCTGAGCACAGATCCCAACACAGGGCTGGGTCCCAGAACCCTGAGATTATGACCTGGCTGAAATCAAAAGTTGGGATGTTGAACAAACTGAGCCACCCAGACACCCAGACACAACCTTTTTAGATGATGAAAGTAGAGGGTTTAAAAAAAAATTAGGTAATCCAAATATCTTAATCCGTCAAAAATATACAAATTACCAGAGCACATGGAATATCTCTTCATTAACACTGAGTAAAAAATATAGAAAACCCTGAGGTCAATGGGGGATAAGAAGGTGTTGAAACACCAAATACCTCTTTCCCTGAATAATCTACATGAGTATTTTCAAGATGTTTTTGTGAAAAAGTTGTGGAGGATTTTTTTTTTTTTTTTTTTTTTTTATAAGAGTAAAACAGCTTTGATGACTGCCTGGAGTTTAGAGCTTCAAACTTGAATTCTCTATTCAGTGTCCACCTTTGGTTCTGTGTTTGATATACCTGGCCTGTAAAGATAGATATTTTCAAATCTATGCAGAGTTTTTAATTTGCGACGAAATAAACCCAGTTTCTGGGTTTCTAAGTTAGGTATTAGCCCTCACCCTTGGCATAAGGAGCTTTTGTGATGCAGGACTTGAAGAATGCCCCAGCTGGGGAAATGCCAGTTAATAGACTCAGACAGATGGATTTTGATGAGAGTCTGCACTGTTCACACCCCCTTAGCAAATGTTTTCAAATATTCTCAAGTAACACACTTAACTTGAAAACAAATATGGATTTGCTTACTTTAGAGTCAATAGTAATTATTATCATTAGTAGTATATAAAAATATCTGTTCTGTTTGTGCACATTAGAGTGTTAAATTCATATGTCACATTATATCTCTAGACCTGTAGCTGCTTTGTACATACAGAGAAAACACACTTTGAATTTAAAACAGGTTTTGGCAGAAAATTATTTCAGCTGTTGTGAAATATAGCACTTCTTTTTTTTTTTTAACTTCCCTCCCCCGTAAAGTCAGAGGGATCGTCAGCTGTGGAAATAGCCTTACGAAATTCCCAAGAGGAATGCAACTTTTTTCTCTCAGTGGAGACTGTGTAACCAGACCAAAAGGGAGTGACGTTGGAATAAAAATCCGACCAGCCCAAGGAGCAAGGGAGCGTTTCTTATGGGAGTCAAGTTATGGAGTCCAGGGCTGTCTTCTTGAGCTAGAGGTACAGCTCTGGCCTTATGTGTTGCCAAAGCCCATTCTTCCTAGCATTAACCAGAGACCATATTTAAAGTATAGGAAAATGGGAAAGCAAGAGGTTGGAGGTAGTGCTTTGAAGTGTAAATGTATGCATTAATATATTGACAGCTCTTTGGGGCAAGGCACTTTGACAGGTTTGTGGAGGTAGCTGAAAAAGATCTCCTCGAACTTGCAGCCCAGGGCTGCGGATTGAACCTTCTGCAAAAAACTGCACACTTAATTATGTAATTACAGTGTGGAAAGTGCTATGTAGGAGAAGAAAGCATGCTGCAGAAGTGAAGCAAGGGGTCTGGCAACATCTGGAAGGTTGGAAAATGCTTCATTGAAGAATAGCATTTGAGCTAAATTCTAGAGTCTAGTATCTAGTAGAAGTTCCTTAGAAGGAAGGATTAGAAAAGGCATGTTAAGGCAGTGGAAACAGGATGCGTGAAGTCTCAGAATCAGGAAAGCATTGGGTCAGACCAGTGAGAGACAAGGCTGCTGGGTGCCACCAGGACTGCATTGCAGATGCGGAGGGGGATGGGGGTGTTGGGGAGGGAGGGGTGCTTTTCTCATTATACTCTATGGTACCTTTCATAGGGTACCTATTTTCTGGCTGGAAGAAAAAATATTGGAATTTCATATTTATTCTCTTATTCTGTTTCAGTTCTTGCTGTGTTTCTGTCTCCATCTCTAAATTTCTAAAAAAAAAACCCAAACAAACAAAAGGGTTTTGTGTGTGTGTGTTTCATAAGAAAATCATACTACTGCTTATTCATAATAGTCTGGCAGTTTTAACTAACTTAATGTCTGCAGTGGCCTTGTGTATCTTTCAAAAATGGAATATCAGTTCAAATTAGTAGAAATGTGAACTATATGACATTATCTTAGCATATATTGACTTGGCTTTTAAATATGGCAGTCTCTTCTTTTTAACTTCTGGAAGGCTTGATTTGGAAAGAGGAAAATAAATTAATTCTTGTGTACCAAAAGAGAAGGCTTTGAGATCCTATTTCTGAATAGCTGAATATTGTTTCTGCAGCTTTTACATCACATCTGTGTGTGCGACAGCTGGTAGATCATTCCTAAAACCTCCGCATTTGTTCAGGTTTTAAGACGTTCAACATTTTTATGTGCAGATGTAAGTTTCCAAGTTGTATTTGAAGAAAACATGCCCTTCCAAGTTGCAAAATATCTTTTCTGGTTCATTTGTTAGGAAAGGAAAATATGAGATACATTTTTTAATGCACTTCTGGCGGTTTCACTTCTCAGCGAAGCTGTGTGGAGAATAGCATAAACAATACGGTTTCACCTACCGGTCAAGATTTTACCAATTGCATTGTTTGAAAGATTCAGGTTACTAAGACTTTGGGCTATTTATTTGTGTGTTGTGTGCATTGTGAGGAAACATAGGTCATTCTTGTTGATTGTCATCTTCAGACTTGAAAAGTTATATAAGTGAAGATATTAGGTACAATAGTGAGGAGTAATGTAAGATTAGTAAATGAAATTGATTTCGAAGTGCGGTACAGTGTTTGTAAGGCAGTTGCACATATGCTAGTCTCAACACTGATTAATGAGGGCTGAGTTGATGGTATCTGCTGAACACCTACCTTATTCAGAACATTCTTTCATGCACAGGTCATAACAGAATTAAAAAAAAAAAAAAAGGGTGGGAGAAAGAGAGAAAGAACACAGTCTCTTCTTTACAATTAAGCACAAGTTTAACCTGATGTACAAAATACAGGTCTCTGATGAGAACTGAAAAAAATTTACCAGAGGTAACAAATTAATGCTCTGGAAAACTCACTTTACAAAAACTGAAGACATAGAGGAAAAGAAAAATCCCTATCAGCAAGAGTCATCTGTGGAAAGCCTCTGGAAAGAGAGGCTTGGCTGGACAGAAAGATAAGTAAAGAACTGACGCTCACTCATTGTGAGGTCTAGATAGCAGGAGAGCCTCTGGTATTGTCTGTTGCTGTCTCCCAGCTGTGTGGCTAATTTGAGCCAGATACTTCATCACTTGAACTCAGTTTTCTCATCTGTAAAATGGGACTAATAATCGTGCATGTGTTTGAATAAAATATGTAAGAGAATGGTGATGGCACAGAGTAAGTGCTTAAAATGGCAGTTTTTATTTTTTATTATCTTTATTCATTAATAAACTAATGGAAATCAGGTTTATTAGGTGTAGAGAATGCCATATATAAAAGAAGTACAGAGGAAGGAATCAAGCCTGCCTAGTATTCAGTTGGTTTTAAATGATAGAAATGTTATTTCCAGCAAATAAAATACATAAAATATTATTTTACACACACAGTATTTAATGGTGCCCATACATTAATTGTGTGCCTTTTAAGTGTCCTTAAAAATCTAGAAATCAGGGCACCTGAGTGGCTCAGTGGGTTAAAGCCTCGGCCTTCGGCTCAGGTCATGATCCCAGGGTCCTGGGATCGATTGAGCCCCACATCGGGCTTCCTGCCTAGCAGGGAATCTGCTTCCCCCTCTCTCTCTCTGCCTACCTTTCTGCCAACTTGTGATCTCTATCTGTCAAATAAATAAATAAAATCTTTTTTTAAAAATCTAGAAATCATTCCATGCATTCAGAATTAGAAACATGACTAGTCCATGATTAACCTCTAACAATAGGTTTGTAATGGAGGAACAAGTGTGTTCCTGAAAATTTGCTCGTCCAGCTTTCCACCTAGATTAGTACACATAGAAAGTCAATCTTTTGATCATTTCAAAAAGTACGTATGGGTAGAAATGTGGTAGAATATAGTAGTATTCCTTGGGAATTACCAGGTTCCGAAAAAATGGTGGAAGTTGAGCTGGGAGAAGGACCTAAAACTTAGGGTGCTATTCATAGGGATGTCATTTTCTCACATTGGTTGGCTAATCTCGGAGTGCAGTACTCCAAGAAACCCTGCCCTGCCCTGATCCCACCCCAGGCAGGACCCTGGAATCCTAGTGTATGGCCTCTGTGGCTGGAGGGGGTGGGGCTGGGAGTGAAGAGCCCCAGAGAAAGATCTCCTGGCCCAAGTTATTCAGAGCTGACTCTGTTTTCTCATGTAAAGTGAGTACCTTCAGTCTTTTGTAAGGACTGAAGGACTAACCTGGGGTGGAGAGGGGGAGGGGGAGGGGGGAATCCCTAGATACGCCCCTTTCTACTATCTGGATACTCAACAATTGCTCTTTAATTCTACAATTAGCCAAAGGCTGTCATCCCCTGATTTTGTTTTAAAGGTCTATGAATATGCTCCATGATTAGTGCATGCTAATTACAAAATCATATAGGATTCAGTTTTACAGAGGAGAAAACTGGGCAGAATGAGGTAGAGTGACTTGTCTAAGGTCAGGCATTTAGCAAGTGGCTGAGCAGGGCTTTCAGCTTGGATAGAGTCCCTCTGAGGTTGTGCCCTCTTCCATCATACTACAGAGTCTCCTCTGTATTGGACACATGGTAAAGAGCATACAAGAATGTATCTTATCTCTGCTGTAGTTTTGTAGAAATATTAAGTTTTTGTACAGATTTACAAACATCGAGCTGTGGAACTGAATCGTCCATGATCATCCATGAATCCAACTCTGTATGTTATAAGCCGTTACCAAAGACCAGGGAAGATGAGTGACTTACCCACCATCAGTGATCCCGGTAGCAGAAATGAGGCAGCTACCCAGGCCTCCTAGTTCAATACTCTTTCCCCTGTGTGCTTGTCCATCTTCAGAGAAGATAATTTAATTAATGTTAAAATCACATTCTTAAAAAAAATTATTGAGATAGAAATCACCTAAAATTCACCCATATAAAGTTTATATTTACATAGCTTTCAGTATTTTCACCAAGTTGTACAACCATCACCGCTATCTAATTCTGGGACATTTCTGTCACCTCAAAACGCTTATTAGGAGTCATACCCTGTTTCTACCACCTCCCAGTCCTTGGCAATACTTAGCTACTTTCTGTCTCTGTGAATTTGCCTATTATAGACATTTCATGTAAATAGAGCCATATGATGTACACCTTTGTGCCTGGCTTTCTTCACTTAACACAGTGTTGTCAAGGGTCATTGTGTTGTAGCATGCATTAGTACTTCATTCCTTTTCCTGACTGAATCGTATTCCCTGGTACAGATCACGCCACATTTTGTTTATCTTCTCATCAGTTGATAGATATTCAGGTTGTCTCTACTTTTCAGCCGCTATAAATACTGTTTTTATGAGCATTCATGTACATGTTTTTGTGTGACATATATTTACAGTTTTCTTGGATATATATCTATGAGTGAAATTGCTCCATGATAGAGTAACTCTGTGTCTTACTTTTTGAGGAACTGTTAAGCTGTTTTCCAAAATGGCTGCACATTTTAAATTCTGGGTTCAAATTTCTGTACATCCTAGTCAACACTTTTTATTGTCCAACTTTTTTATTATACTCAACCTAAAGGATGTGAAATGGTGTCTTACTAAGGTTTTGGTTTGCATATCCCTAATGAGTAATGATGTTGAGAATTTTTCCCCATGCGTTTGTATATAGTCTTTGGATAAATGTATTTTCAAGTCCTCTGCTCATTTTTATTTTATTTTATTTTATTTTTTAAAGATTTTATTTATTTATTTGACAGAGAGATCACAAGTAGGCAGAGAGGCAGGCAGAGAGAGAGAGAGGAGAAAGCAGGCTCCCTGCCAAGCAGAGAGCCCGATGCGGGACTCGATCCCAGGACCCTGGGATCATGACCTGAGCCGAAGGCAGAGACTTTAGCCCACTGAGCCACCCAGGCGCTCCCCTCTGCTCATTTTTAAATTGAGTCACCTTTTTACTATTGAGTTGTAAGATATCTTTTTTTTTTTAATTTTACTTATTTATTTTACTTATTTATTTGACAGACAGAGAGAGAGAGAGAAATCACAAGAAGGCAAAGAGACAGGCAGAGAGGGGGAAGCAGGCTCCCTGCTGACCAGGGAGCCCACTGGGGAGTTTGATCCCAGGACCCTGAGGTCATGACCTGAGCCGAAGGTAGAGGCTTAACCCACTGAGCCACCCAGGCACCTCAGTTGTAAGATATCTTTATATTTCTGGGTATTAGACTCTTATCAGATATATGACTTGCAAATATTTTCTCCCATTTGCTGGGTTATCATTTTACTTTCTTTTTTATTTTTTAAAGATTTTATTTATCCATCCGACAGAGATCACAAGTAGGCAGAGAGGCAGAGAGAGAGAAAGGAGGAAGCAGGCTGTCTGCAGAGCAGAGAGCCCGATGCGGGGCTCGATCCCATGACCCTGGGATCATGATCCGAGCCGAAGGCAGTGGCTTTAACCCACTGAGCCACCCAGGCGCCCCTCATTTTACTTTCTTATATCCTTTTAATGAAGTCCAGTTTATCTGTTCTTTCTTTGATTATTTTTTTGCTTTAGGTATCTTTTCTAGAAACCATTGCCTAATCCAAGGTCACAAAAAATCTATACTTAATGTTTTCATTTAAGAGTTTTAATAGTTTTGGGGCCTTTGGGTGGCACAGTTGATTAAGCATCCAGTTCTTGGTTTTGGCTCAGATAGTGAGTGATCTCAGCATCAGCTTCGTGCACCCCGGGGGAGTCTTCTTGATGATTCTCCCCCTCTGACCCTCCCCTCTCTCTCAAATAAATAAATAAATCTTAAAAATCATTTACTAGTTTTAACTCCTACATTTATGTCTCTGATCCATTTTGAGTTAATTTGTGGATATAGTGTGAGGTAAGGATCCAACTTCATTCTTTTGCATGTAGATATCGAATTATCTCAGCATCATTTGTTGAAAAAACTATTCTTTCCCCCATTTAAATGTCTTGGAATCCTGTTGACACCTTCATTCCTATATTAAAATGAATAACTGTTCTCTATGAGAGGATGTTGTTTTTTGTATTGCTTTCCAAACTGATTGGGCTGTAACAATAGCTTTGTAATTCTGTTGTATCATCTATAAAGTAAGAGTGATAATACTTTCCTATAGTACCATTTAAAGTATATAATACCATGCTGAAGATGGAGGCCTAGATCAAAAGATGTCCCAGTTTTGATTTCGATGTTATTTAAAGTCCTTTGAGTCTGACTGACCTGAGTTCAAATCTTGGCTCTTTTATGTACTAGTTGTATGACTGGGACAAGTTAAATTTTTTGTAAATTTTTTAAAGTAATCTCTGTGCCCAATGTGGGGCTCAAACTCGTGACCCCAAGATCAAGAGTTGCATGCTCTACTGTCTGAGTCAGCCAAGTGCCCCTGTAAATTTTATTTTTCATTGAAGTATAATTAATATATTAGTTTTAGTCACACAACATAGTTTAGTCACACAACAATTATGCACATTATAAAATACTTACCATGAGAAGTATAGTTACCATGTTTTACCACACAAAGTTATTGTAGTACTATTAACTATATTCCCTATGCTATACCTTTCATCCACATGAGTTATTTATTTTATAACTAGAAGTTTTGTATCTCTTATGTCCCTTCAGCTATTTTGCCTATCTCTTCACTCCCTCCCCTTTGGCAACCACTAGTTTGTGAGTCTGTTTCTCTTTTGTTGTTGTTTGTTTGTTTCGTTTTTTAGATTCCATATATAAGTGAAATCATATGGTATTTGTCTTTCTTGGTCTAACTTATTTTACTTAGCATGATACCCTCCAGGTCCATTCATGTTATAGTAAATGGCAAGATTTCATTCTTTTTCTTTTTTATGGTTCAGTAATATTCCATTTGTATATTTATTATTTTTTTAAAGATTTTATTTATTATTTGACAGAGAGTGATCACAAGTAGGCAGAGAGGCAGGGAGAGAGAGAGGAGGAAGCAGGCTCCCTGCCGAGCAGAGAGCCTGATGCAGGACTCCATCCCAGGACCCTGAGGCCATGACCTGAGCCAAAGGCAGAGGCTAAACCCACTGAGCCACCCAGGTGCCCTCCATTGTGTATATATACCATTTCTTCTTTATCCGTTGATCTATTGATGGATACTTAGATTGCTTCCATATCTTGGCTATTATAAATAATACTGCAATAAACATAGGGGTGCGTATATCTTTTCAAATTAGTTTTTTCATTTTCTTTGGGTAAATACCCAGAAGTGGAATTACTGGATCATATGGTATTTCTATTTCTAATTTTGTGAGAAACCTTCATACTGTCTTTCACAGTGGCTGTACCAATTTGCATTCCCACCAACAGTCTTACATAATTTTTAAAATACAAATCATACATCATGACAATTATTTCCACTTTATTGTCAAAGCTCAGTGCTTTCATGCACCTGGCTTGTGACAGCAGCTACACTTACTCTCTACAAGGGTCCCACGGTAAGTAGAACACAAGACAACATAAAAGCCCGTGGCATGTACTATAAGGATAAATTTACAATCATGTTGTGCATTGACCATGGTTCCCAAAATGTTGGTGCCTGGATAGCAATTTGATGAAATTTTCGTGAGTCCATTGGGAACGTGTTATATACAGTTTTTAACTGATAATTTTTTCTTTACTATGAGGTTATGACCTTTCTTCCTTTTGATGTTTTAAATGCCAGTTTTGAGTGTAATGATGGTGGTGTGGTGGTATTGAATTCCTTGACCTAGCAAAATTAAAAGGTAGGTAACTTTAGTTTTATTCCCAGTCGATAAAATCTCAAAATCGGGGATCCTCTGTCTTAAAGTATACTATCCCTGAAGTAGGTGAGCATTGCTTCAGTTAACTATGAAGGGATCAGAGTCTCTCACCACCATGCTGTTGGTAGATAAGGGCTGAACCATTCAGGAGTTTTTAAGGGAGTTCTTCTCACACCACAGCAGCAGTTTAAAAGTTCTTAAAGGAAGCTTCTGTATACATACGAATGTGAAGCCTGGTATTTGCAAATAATTCACATTTGTGCTATTTAATTTTAACTCTAAGCCTCTACTGAGTGAGGTTGACCATATGCTTAGATCAATTTTCTTTTCAAGATTTTATTTACTTATTTGACAGAAAGAGAGCACAAATAGGGGGAGCAGCAGAGAGAGGGAGAAGTAGGCTCCCTGCTGAGCAGAGAATCCCAATGCAGGGTTCCATCCCAGGACTCCAGGATCATGACCTGAGTCAAAGGCAGACTTGAAAGTACTGAAAGTACTTGAAAGTACTATCCAGGCACCCCCATATTGAGTATTCTTGCAAGATAGTAGTTGAGTGGAAGGATTTGATGAATTGAAGTGGAGAAGTTAAGTTTTACCATGAGCTTTCATGCACTAAATCAAAGTTGCTGTAGTTTTTGCCTCACATTTGTGTTACCAAGACAGACATCCAAGGGGAAGTATGTTCTAGACAGAGCAAGCTCGTTTTAGTTTACATCAAACAATATAGGCCTATGTCTTTTCCTTGATAAAATATTTTATTTATTTATTTATTTATTTATAGAATTTATTTATTTATTTGACACAGAGAGATCACAAGTAGGCAGAGAGGAGGCAGAGAGAGGGGGGGAGGGGGGAAGCAGGCTCCCCACTGAGCAGAGAGCCCGATGTCGATGCCGATGCCAGACTCCATCCCAGGACCCTGGGATCATGACCTGAGCCGAAGGCAGAGGCCTAACCCACTGAGCCACCCAGGCGCCCATTGATAAAATATTTTGGAAAGTGTTTTATGTTGTTTCTTCCCGAGGAAGTTATAGATTACACACACCTTTAAGATCCTACATAAACCTTTGTAACTGCCAATGAAAACAATGGGCTTTCCAATTAAAAAAAAAAAAAAAGTGTGTCATTTGTTTTAGCTCTTTCTTTTTCTGGAACCCAAATGTCCTCTGGGCACCTGGGTGGCTCAGTGGGTTAAGCCTCTGCCTTCGGCTCAGGTCATGATCTCAGGGTCCTGGGATTGAGCCCCACATCGGGCTCTCTGCTCAGTGGGGAGCCTGCTTCCCCCTCTCTCTGCCTGCCTCTCTGTCTACTTGTGATCTCGATCTCTCTCTCTCTCTCTCTCTGTCAAATAAATAAATAAATAAATAATCTTTTGAACCTAAATATTCTTAGTGATTGCATACATTCTACACAAAATATACTACTACAAGGTACTATAATTGTAAAAGACATACTTTCTGGTCTCACGAACTTGATTGCTAGGTGTGAGATACATGGGAATAAAGCACCATTGCAAGCTAGTACTAAAGAAGGACAGCAGCTTCAGTGCCCTGGCAGACCTGGGTTTGATTCAGCTACCTGACGCACAAACAAAGTAGCTCGGTGTTCTGTGGAGTACCATGGAGAGCCAGCAAATTAGATGAAAATGGAAGTTTGAAGAAATGGGGTGTGGAATGCTCTTCAGAATGGGTAACTGGCAAGATGAATTTTCAAGAGTAAGTGAAATTCACCAAAGGAGAGGGAGGAAGGAAGAAAGCTCCAGCAAGGATCAGTGGCACGTGCAGAGAAATTTGGGCATGAAGCCATAGCAAGCAGGAAGCAGAGGGTCCAGGATTACTGACCCCTGATCAGGATGCTTGAAGGATAGACAGATGGATATATTCGATAAGGTTGGTGGCTTCTACCTATTTGGCTTATGTGAACTTCTAATTATTAAAATAAACAATTTGTTTATATCACAAAATAATGAAATTTCCCATTGAGGTAGCAAATTCTTCATTCTGAATACCCTGTTTTTCTAAAAAACAGGCCCCTAGGGCAATGAACTCATGATGATTTTTGAGAGAATCTTCCCAACAATAACATTTTAAATTGTATCTATTTTTACTAGATGCTTATACAGTTCTTACTCATATTCCCAGATTTAAAAATATCTGACAGCAAAGCTAGCCATTTTACTAGGAAATTTAAAGGAAATATGGGGGAATGCCTGGGTGGCTCAGCTGGCTAGGCATCTGCCTTCGGCTCAGGTCATGATCCCAGAGTCCTGGGATGGAGTCCCATATTGGGTTCCTTACTTAGCTGGGAGCCCACTTCTCTCTCTCTCCCTCTGCTTGCCACTCCCCCTGCTTTGTGTGCTCGTGTCTCTCTCTCTGTCTCTCTCTCTCTCTCTCACACACACACACAAATAAAGAAATAACATTTTTTTAAAAAGGAGATAAGGTTTGAGTTCAGACTTCAGTTCTACTAACTAGGATGTAAACATTTGGTAACTCATCAACGGGCTAAAGGAGAACTAAGAATGTTATTACCTAAGAAAAGACTTTCATTACAATTCTATTAAGTCTGCCTCAACAAATGAATCAACAAATGGATCTTCATGGAATTTTTGTTGTTTGTTATTAGAAATTTTGGTGTTACTTTGATCTAAATGAAATGTTCCAAAATATATTGTGTCTGAGTCCAATAACGAATATTCACATGCTTATGTAGCAGAATTTTTTTTTTATTCGCAGAAGAAAGCTATGTTGCCACATGTCTCCTCAAATAAATTCACATTACCGTGTAAATGACTCATTTGTAAGGAACAAGTCTACTTGTAAGGAACAAGTCTACATGTTATACTTATACAAGTATAACATCCATCAGAAAGTATGCACGCCAGAAGCATTGAAATGGACAGGTTTCTCATTTTCTC
>ML097997.1:0-12516 GCA_003697995.1 Taxidea taxus jeffersonii
TCCACCAATAATGAATGGATAAAGAAGAGGTGGTATATATATATACAATGGAATACTATGCAGCCATCAAAAGAAATGCAATCCTGCCATTTGCGACAACGTGGATGGAACTAGAGGGTATTGTGCTTAGCAAAATAAGCCAATTGGAGAAGGACAACTATCATATGATCTCCCTGATATGAGGAAGTGGAGATGTAACATGGGCGGTTTGGGGGGTAGGAAAAGAATAAATGAAACAAGATGGGATTGGGAGAGAGACAAATCATAAGAGACTCTTAATCTCACAAAACAAAATGAGGGTTGCTGGGGAGAAGGTGGTAGGGAGGGGGTGTTGGGGTAATGGACATTGGGAAGGGTTTGTGCTAGGGTGAGTGCTGTGAAGTGTGTAAACCTCACGATTCATAGGCCTGTACCCCTGGGGCTAATAATACATTATATGGTTATAAAAAAAATTAAAAAAAATTTAAGAGACCATGATTATATTTAAAATTACCCATATTGTATAAAGCATTTGTTTGATCAATGTCTTTCCTAAATAAAATGCCAATTTATGAATACATAATAATTTATTATACCCTTGAAGAATATTTTTGGTGGACTCCTATGAATAACAGTACTCTGAACATTCTTATATATGTCTTTGGGAGCAAATATTTGTATATTCTTTTGGTTTACTATGCAGGAGTGGGATTTCTGGATCATTCAGTAGTTTTAGGTTCACTCTTGGTGTACAGTTTAAACTCTATTCCAAGGTGGTTGTACCAAATTGAACTCCCACCAAGACTATAAACTATTTACTTTACATTTTTCCCAACATCAGTATTGCAAGTTTTGTGGCATTTTAATTTGCATTTTCCTGATTACAAAGAAGATGGAATATATTTTTATAAGCTCTCCACTGTCTAGGTGACTTGAGGGAGTGGCAGCTAAGACTTTTCTCTTTTCTATTAAATTTTTTGTTTCATTATTGAATTATAAAATATCTTTCTATATTGGGGTTAAGTCTTGACAGTTATATATATTGCCATATATTTTCTTCCAACCTGCTCCATTTTTATTACCTTAATTTTTTTTTATTGAGAAAAAAATGTTTATCTTATTATAGTCCAATTTTTATTTATTTTTATTTTTTTACGTTTTTATTAAAATTCCAGTTAGTTAACATACAGTGTAATATTAGTTTCTTTTTTATTATTATGATTTTTTTATTGTGTTCACTTAGTCAATATATAGTAAGTACATTGTTAGTTTTAGATGTTCAATGATTCATTAGTTGCATACAACACACAGTGCTCAGACGGGCAATTTATTGATTCAGCACTTCCATACAATAGCAGTACTCAACACAAGTGCACTCCTCAATCCCTATTACCTACTTAACCCATACCCCACCCACCTCCCTCTGGTAACCATCAGTTTGTTCTCGATAGTTATTTCTTTTTTAAGATTTTATTTATTTATTTGACAGAGAGAGAGATCACAAGTAGGTAGAGAAAAAGGCAGAGAGAGTGAGGGAAGCAGGCTCCCCACTGCGCAGAGAGCCGGATGTGTGGCTCAATCCTAGGACCTTGAGACTATGACCCAAGCTGAGCCTAAGGCAGAGGCTTAACCTACTGAGCCACCCAGCTGACCCTGTTCTTTATAGTTAAAGTCTGTTTTCTGGTTTCCCTCTCTCTTTTGTCCCCCTATGTTCATTTTGTTTCTTAAATTGCACATATGAGTCTGGATAATGCATATGAGTCTGGATAATTGCATATAAGTGGTATACCACACTTTTAACTATGGATACATTATACAGACATAAAACCAATCAGGAAACATTCAACTTCAACTATACTTTAGACTGAATGGACTTAGAAAATTATAGAATATTCTATCCAACAGCAAAGACTACACATTCTCCTCAAGCACACATGAAACATTCTCTTGGGATAGATTATGTGTTAGGCTGCAAAACAGGTCTTTTTTTTTAATTTTATTTTTTCAGTGTTCCAAGATTCATTGTTTATGCAAGTCTTAGCAAACTTAAGGGGGCACCTGGGTGGCTCAGTTGTTAAGCATCCACCTTCGGCTCAGGTCATGATCCCAGGGTTCTGGGATACAACCCCATGTCTGGCTCCATGCTCCATGGGGAAACTGCTTCTCCCTCTGCTCCTCCCCCTGCTCATGCTCTCTCTCTATCTCTCAAATAAATATTTTTTTTAAAAAAACAAGAAAATTGAAATCATATTAAGTATCTTTTCTGAGCACAATGGCATGAAACTAATTATCAGTAACAGGAGGAAGCTGGACTATTCACAAATATGTAGAAGTTAAACAATATACTCCTGAACAGCAGTGGGCCAAAAATGAAGCCAAAACATGCTTGGAAACAAGCAAAAGTATAAACACAAATTATCAAAACTTGTGTGGAACAGAAAAAAAAAACAGTTCTAAGAGGGATATTTATAGCAATAAAAGCTTATATTAAGAAAAAAGAAAGATCTTAAATAAATGACTTAACTTTACATTTGAGGGAGCTAGATAAAGGAAAATATATTAAGATAAAAGCAGAAAGAAGCAGATAATGGAAATCAGATAAATAAATGAACTAAAGTGTATAAAAACATTTGGAGAGACCAATGAAACTAAGAGCTGATATTTGTGTGGGTGACTAATATTATTTTAATAACAACCATTCCACTCACCGAGTCCTTGAAAGACCTTTCCCACTTCCTGTCTCCTCCCCTCTTCTGCACACCTGGCATTCATTTTGCCAGATGAAGAAACCACACTTTGAAGATGCCTATTGACTTGACAAGGTCACCTAGTTGCTAGGAGGATGAACAAAACTGAAACCCTAGAGCTCTTCTGACTCCCAAATCAGTGCTCTTCTCCTGAGTCCCACTTGAGAGATAGCAAGGTCCAGAGGATGGTCACTCTAAAGGATAAAACTGATACCATAAAATTCCTAGAGGAGAACACAGCAGTAACCTCTTCAACATCAGTCATAGCAACTTCTTTTTAGATGTTTCCTGAGGCAAGGGAAACAAAAGCAAAAATAAACTTTTGGGACTATATCAAAATAAAACCCTTCTACCCAGTGAAGGAAATAATTGACAAAACTAAAAGACAACCTACAGAATGGAAGAAGGTATTTGCAAATGACATATCTGATAAAGGGTTAGAACCCAAAATACATAAATAACTTATAAAACTCAACACCTAAAAAATGAATAATCCAATTAAAAAATGGGCAGATGATATGAACAGACACTTTTCCAAAGAATATCTACAGGTTACCAACAGACACATGAGAAGATGCTCAACATCTCTCATTGTCAGGCAAATGAAAATCAAATCTACAATGAAATATCACCACACATGTGTCAGAATGGCTAAAATCAACAACACAGGAAACAACAGGTATTGATAAGGATGTGGAGAAAAAGGAACCCTCCTGCACTGTAGATGGAAATGCAAACTGATGCACTATACTGAAGACCATATAGAGGTTCCTAAAAAAGTTAAAAATAAAAATGAAAATAAAAACAAAAACTACCCTAAGATCCAGCAATTGCACTGTTAAGTATTTCCTTAAGGAATACAAAAAATAATAATTCAAAGGGATACATGTACCCCAATGTTTAGTAGCATTATCTACAATAGCCATTATGGAAAGACCCCACATTCCCATTGGCTGATGGATGGATAAAGAAGAGGTGATTTTATAAATATATATGTTTTATATAAATTTATAAAAATGTATATTTAAATATATATATTATATAAACATATAATATATAATATATATTTATTTTTATATATTTATATATTTACTCAGCCATAAAATAAGACTGAAATCCTTCCATTTGCAATGACATGGATAGAACTAGAGAATATTATGCTAGGTGAAATAAGTCAGTCAGAAATAAGTCAGTTACATATATGTAATATATGTTATAAATGTTATACATTTATACATGTATATACATACATTTATACATGTATACACATATACACACATACATGCGTATTCAGGGTGATGAAATGAACCATTTATTTAGTAGCTAAGAGGAAAGATTGATATTGTAGGCGCTTTCATACATTTTGGAATTTTATAATTACATACTTAGACCACAATTTAATAAATTAATAAAAATGGAAAATACATAATTCTTATGACTATCAGATCTCTTTGAATCCACATAGGGTGGGAAGACATTTGCCTCTGACACACTTATTGTTTTATAGTTTCACTCCTGCTTAAAAAGCTGATCAATATAAAATAATCTCAAAAGTCCCAAAGGATCTTAACTTCAACCAGAGCCCTCTGAGACATCAATTGTAGAGATCCAATCAGGCATAGACACTCAAGTCTGGGGAATCCTCAAAGGGTACAGCAATACTATGTAGAGGTGGAAACTGGTTGTTACAGAACTGTTAGATGCTCAGGACTCTTAGTCATGTCTATAAACCCAGTCTTTGCTGACACTGAGGTGAGTTTGGGTGATTTCCAAAGATTGTATTTTCCCAAAATGTAAAACTTGTAGTATAAGAAATACAAGTGTTTGAGATGTGGTTGATTGGAAGCCTAGTATTTCTTTTTGACTCCAATCAGAATGGATGACCACTTATTTGGGGCCTAAGAGGGAAAACAGCATAGCCCTAATTGTGAAATAAATTTAAAACTACCTCAGAATTCATCAAATAAGAAGTTTGGACAGTAAGGGGCTCCAATGGGAAGAACATAAAAGCTTTTGCCTTAATAGATATCTATACTTAGAACTGCTTCTGGTGGAAATGGTCTTTGTAAGGAGGTGGAAAATAACTGAAGGCCAGACTTGAATCCAAGAATGCATTGAGAGGAATTCCTGAGAGGGGTTTCCCTATAGAAATCTTCCCATACAACCCCACTACCAGGTGCCGTACAGTGTCTATGTGAACAAGTCCAGTTGTAGGATTCAGCTATCTTGCTGACAGGTTCTCTCTCACAGAAGAAGTTTCTCTGCAAGGATACCTCCCTTGGCTAAGGACTGATTTTCTGATACTTTACACATTTATTCTTTTTCTTCCCTAGGACACAGTTAAGAACAAGCTTTCTCCTCTTTCAATATCATAATGAATTATTTCAGCTAGTTATGCCCAGCAGCTATTCCTTCACTAATTTAGGACCATGGATAGAGAGTGATTAAACACATGAGTTCAAAGTCAAACCAATATACATCTTGGCTCTCCCAGTTTTTAAGTGTTGCCAACTTGGGCTATTTATTGAGTTACCTTGCACTTACATTCCCTTATATATAAAATGAGGTTAATGACATGTATTCATGACATTAATATAAGTCTGAATACAGGAGTCAACTCCATTGAAATAGTACCCATTAGTGGAGCAGATTCTGTTTTTTGTTGTTGTTGTTGTTGTTGTTCACTAAGGTAGTCCCCAAAAGTAGACTGATACCTGGCATGTAATCAATCAATAAATATCTGTTAAGTGAATAATATGTGTTTTAACACATAATCTGGCAATTATGATCTATTATTATAACAGATCACATATACTGATTACTTACTAAATGCCAGACAACACTTAAAGGATCAACTCTCATTTAACCTCTATAGTCTATATTATTATTACCTTCCCTTTAATAGTGTTGAAATTGTTCAAGTCTATCCAGCTAGTTAGTGTTGGAAACTCATGGAGCCTCAGTGTCTATATTTCCTCAGTGTCTATATTTCCATGAGTAAGCATACAGTAAGACTCTGCTTTCATATTTTCAGAGGACAGACATACCTATCTAGTTATCTTCCTTTTTATATCTAAGTTTAAAAATTGCCCACTCAATAGCAGAATTCACATGCCTCTTGGGGAATCATCTGAGGGGGTAGTGTAGACAGAAATTTTATACTGAGGGAGAAAAAAGAGCTGGCATTCTGCTTATTTATGATTAACAAGTGTAGTTAATTGTTCAGTTGTATGGTATTGCTGTTTGGAAGAGCCTGAGAATTTTCCATGATAGGCAATCTGTTTTAGTTTATAAGCCAGTCATTCAGAATGAAATATTCTCCCTTGTTATCGTAATATCCTGATATTTTAGTCTTGTGGCTATAGTGTTCTCTTAGAAGGAAGCAGACATCAGTAGTAGCCTCCTATCCACACCATTCCCTCTGCAGAGGTTCCAATGGCCAATTGCTGAGTGATCTAGAATCAGCAGAAGACTTGTGAGGATTTAGCTGAGTAAGATGTCCCTGGATATCATTTGAATGACAAGAGATATTTATCATTTTTTATGCCTAAAATATAAATTCAAGATAAGAGAATATATTTTCCTCTCTTGAAGGCCCTGGTAGCAAGCATTTGTTTTCTCAAATTCAATTCTCTCTCTCTTTTTTTTCTATGTAGAATGTGACTTTATTTTTTTTAATTTAAACTCAATTAGCCAGGGAGCCTGGGTGGCTCACTCCCTTAAGCGTCTGCCTTTGGCTCTGGTTATGATTTCAGGGTCCTGGGATTGAGTCCTACATCAGGCTCCCTGCTCAGCAGAGAGCCTGTTTCTACTCTCCCTCTGCCTGCTGCCCGCCTTCTTGTGCTCGCTCTCTCTCTGTCATATAAAATAAATTTAATTAATTAAATTATAATAAAAATAATTTAAAAATTAATTAATTAAATTAGCCAACATATAGTACATCATTAGTTTTTGATATAATGTTCAATGATTCATTAGTTGCATAAACACCCAGTACTCATCAGATCACGTGCCCTCCTTAATGTCCATCACCCAGTTACCCCAACCCCCCACCCACCTTCATTTCCACAACGCTCAGTTTGTTTCCCAGAGTCAAGAGTCTCTCATCGTCTGTCTGTAAAGTTCAATTCTCAATCACCCAATAATATTAAGGTTTTCAAAATCTAATACTACCTTTTGCACCCTAACTGCACAGTGACACTTGAATAACAGCAGCTCTCAACAGCTCCATTTGAATTTATGTATATTAAACAAGGTAAGTTTGATCACATGGGGTGCTTTATACTGAGGTAGGAACAGTAATAACAACAGTAGTATTACTGCTAATATTTATTGAGCATTCACTATACTCTATGCAGTTTTAGCACATTATATAAATGTATTATTGAATAATTCCAACAAATTACTGAGGCTGGCACAATTATTATCCCCATTTGAGATTTAGAAAATAGAGGCATAAAATGACTAGTTGTCCGTGTCATGTGCAAGGTTAAGAACCAGAGATGGAATCTGATGATAGATAATATGACTCTAGGGGAACCACTTTTCATTAAAAAAAATTATTCTTTTTATATTTGGTTTCTGAGCCCCGTATTCACCTTCCAGTTATTTTCTTGTCCAGGAAATCACCACTTTTAAGGAACATAACATGCCCACCTCCTATGAGCTATTATGTGTGGGGGAAACAGCTCCAGCCTGACCCCAGGATTCTTTATCTTGAATGGTGTCCCTGGGCTGGAAGCTGCACACGCCTGGATTGCCCTGCCCTTCTGCTCCATGTACATCATCGCTGTCCTGGGGAACTGTGGGCTCATCTACCTCATCAGCCATGAGGAGGACCTGCACCGGCCCATGTACTACTTCCTGGCCCTGCTCTCCTTCACGGACATCACCCTGTGCACCACCACTGTACCCAACATGCTGTGCATATTCTGGTTCAACCTCAAGGAGATTGACTTCAATGCCTGCCTGGCTCAGATGTTTTTTGTCCACACGCTGACTGGGATGGAGTCTGGGGTGCTCATGCTCATGGCCCTGGACCGCTACGTGGCCATCTGCTACCCCTTACGTTATTCCACCATCCTCACCAACCCTGTCATCGCCAAGGCTGGTCTTGCCACCTTCCTGAGGGGTGTGCTGCTCATCCTCCCATTCACTTTCCTCACCAAGCGTCTGCCCTACTGCCAGGGAAACTTCATTCCCCACACCTACTGTGACCACATGTCTGTGGCCAAGGTGTCCTGTGGCAACTTCAAGGTCAACGCTATCTATGGTCTCTTGGCAGCCCTCTTGATTGGGGGCTTTGATATGTTCTGTATTTCTGTGTCTTACACTATGATCTTGCGAGCAGTGGTGAGTTTGTCTTCTGCAGATGCTCGCCAGAAAGCCTTCGGCACCTGTACATCCCATATATGTGCTATTGTCATCACCTATGTTCCAGCTTTTTTCACATTTTTTGCCCACCGTTTTGGAGCACACAGTATCCCCCACCATGTACACATCATTGTAGCCAACATTTACTTGCTACTGCCTCCTACAATGAACCCAATTGTTTATGGAATCAAGACCAAACAGATCCGGGAAAGCATGATCAGGTATTTACTTGGAGATAGGTTGTCATTAGCCAAGACAAATAAATCATAAAATAGACATATTGCTTAGGGGAAGGAGGGGCTAAAAGGGAGTGGAGAAGACATTTGTAAATGCTGTGAGTAAAATGGTATTAAACACACAAGTCCCTCTAATATGTAGATTTTCTGAAGCCTTTGTAACTATCTATTATGAAATATTTCTTCTGTGTAAAGATCTGCTGAAGAAATGAATGCAGAATAAGAAAGTAATGTAACCGTTCCTACAGGTTTTATGTTTTACAAAAAGTTTATAGATTTCTGTGTCTAGTAAGAACAGGCAGGTAATAAAACGAGGGATGCAGGCCTGGTGTTGGTGCATGTTCTCTGTGTGGGAAGGGGAGACCCTTGGGGAGCAAGTAGAGCATGTCTAGGATTTGTTTTTTCCCCCATTTCATCAGTCTAGGACCTCCATTTAAAATGTATCCACAGGGGTGCCTGGGTGGGACAGTCAATTGAGCATCCAACTCTTGGTTTTGTCTCAGGTTGTGATCTCATGACCATGAGATGGTGCCTGACATCAGACCTGGTGCTCAGTGTGGAATCTGCTTGAGAGTCTCTCTGTCTCTCCCTCTGTCCACCCCCCACATGCTGTCTCTCTCTCAAATAAATAAATAAATAAATAAATCTTTAAAATGCACCTACAAAATATAATTGTGATGTTATCAGTGAAACAGAAAAAAGCAACAATTAAATGACTACTATGTGTGACAACTCATTCATTCTTTTTTAGATACTTTTTTAGGTCATTTTATTGGTCATACCTCAGGTATAATGAAAGAGAGAAAGGCAGAGTTGAATGGAAGCAATCCCTGACCTCAGGGTGCTTAGATTCTGGATTCTGGTCAGGGACACAGGAGAGGAAACATAAAGGAAGAAAAGAAATAAGATGATACAAATGGATGCAGGATGGAGAGAATAAAATGTTAGTTAGGAAAGAGTTGGGGGAAACATGAGTTTTGTATCCAGATAGTCCCAAGATTTAAATCTTATGTCTTCATTTTTAGCTACCAGGCTTTAACAGACCATTTAATCTCTCTAAATTTCAGCTTCTATACTTTTTATCAAATGTGGGGAAAACATACCACAAAGATTATCTGGCTGATTAAATGCTCTGATGAAAAACAAACAAACAAAAAAAACACTTGGCATAATTTCTAATATGTACTAACCATTTAATAAATTAGAGCTGAGATCATTTTTATTATTATAACCTGTATTTTTCAACTCTGATTCATTCTGAACATCATAGTTTGAGGAGAAATCTTTCCAACTGTATAGGTAGTAGAAAATCAGTTTTATTTCATCTCCCAAACATGTCATCAAAATCAGCCCACAAAGTTTTCTGCATACCGTCTATGTGACTGATTCCATGTCATGCACTGAAAGATAGAAGTGAGTACAAACACACTAATGAATTTCTAGTTTACTACAAGATATAAAATGCAATGGAATAATTATTATAAAATGGTAACAGGGTCATTGCACAAAAAAATTATTACAAAATTCATGAAAACTAAATGACTCTCAATGGCCGTTGTGGACAGTGGTAAGTAAATATTTTACAGAGAAGGTAGGAAATGAGATGAATCTTGATATATGTATAAGTATTTTAAAAGAAAGGGTGGGTGGGGACTATTATTCATTTTTTTAATTTTTTTTTTATTTGTCAGAGAGAGAGGGAGAGCAAGGGAGTGAGCACAGGCAGACAGAGTGACAGGCAGAGGCAGAGGAAGAAGCAGACTCGCTGCCAAGCAAGGAGCCCAAAGTGGGACTCGATCCCAGAACTCTGGGATCATGACCTGAGCCAAAGGCAGCTGCTTAACCAACTGAGCCACCCAGGCATCCCGGGGATTATTATTCTTAAAAATGAAACAATATATGCAAAAATTTGAGGCCAATATTGAGCACAGCCAGTCCGAGCCTAGAAATGTTTTAGGATGGGGCGCCTGGGTGGCTCAGTGGGTTAAAGCCTCTGCCTTCGGCCCAGGTCATGGTCCCAGGGTCCTGGGATCGAGCCCCGCATCAGGCTCCCTGCTTGGCAGGAAGCCTGTTTCTCCCTTTCCCACTCCCTCTGCTTGTGTTCCCTCTCTCACTGTGTGTCTCTGTCAAATAAATAAATAAAATCTTAAAAAAACAAAAACAAAAACAAAAAAAAGAAAGAAATGTTTTAGGATGACTGGAGATGAAAGAGAAAAGAGAAGAACAAAAGACTCAGAAAGATAGATTGAAGTGGTACCTGGAAGTTCCCTGTCTGTGATGCATGACCTCAGGCATGCCAACCTCTGCTCTTGGACTTTGAGAGATACCAAGTTCTTAGAATTGCCCTTCACCTCAAAGTAGCTGCAGCTCCCTTTGTCCTGCCTGGACTCTTCAGATCTTTATCATACCTTCTGCCCCTGAAGCCTATCTCCCTTTCCTTCTTCCTCCTCCAATTTTCTTCTCTCATCCCTAGAAACTCAATTTTCTTAGTTGCTACTCACTTCTCCAGCACCCCATCCCAGCTTCTGAACCTTTGACTCACAGCAGAGTGGAGATTCCTTGTGTATGCCCCCTGAGTAACCTTCTATCAAAGGGTGGACAGCTTGCTTCCACAGAAAATGGTCTTGCAGGAAATAATAGTAACAACAAGAAAGATATACAGCATTTATTTTCCAAGTACTTTTCCAAGAATTGTATACTTACTCGATCCTAAAAATAACTATGAGGATGATGCTATCTTATGCCCCATTTCAGACAAGCAAGCTGAGGAATTAACAGAGAGGTTAATGACTAAATGAAAGTCACATATCCAGTAAATGATAGAGCATGGATTTTAACCCAGCCAGTTTGGTTCCAGGGCTTTTGACTGTAATGTCTATAATATACTGCATAGTTTCTCTAAGATATTAAAAACGTAAGGGCTTGTGGCCCACTCTTCATGACTGGGATCATGAAAAGTTCCCTCCCTAATGACTCTGCATCACTTCAAAGGATCTTTTTTAATGGCCTATTAAAATACAGAAGTTGGACATCAGATTCTTCAAGGTCCCCTCACCACAGAGTCTCATGAGAAAACACTCTTATTGCCTTTTTTCTAGTTTACGCTGACAGATGACTACTACAAAGGGTCTGCGGACAAATTTTAGCAATTAAATACTTTTTACTGTAACTTCTGGACTTTCTCCTAGCATGAATGGAAATATCAATTTATTGCTCAAGTACAGTCACATCAAAGATATCCATCCTAACAAATCCTGTCTAGTACTCCTGATTTTCTTTGCCCTTCTCTCATTTTTTTTTCATAGTGCAAAGCCCTTTCTATTTTATAATACATCTTATGTAGTCATTATGTTAATATTTATTGGATGCCCTCCCCAACTCTACTCTTTAGGACTTTAGTATCCTGAATATAGATCTTTATCTTATTTGTTTACTGATGTGCTTCAAACTCCACAGTGATTATCTGTTCACATAGTAGGTGCAATGAAAGCATTTTACCAGGGACTTAATCTAGAAAAGGTGAGTAGGGAATTCTATGCTGAGAAGGAGGCATTTAAATTGTTATGTGAAAGTAGAGGAAAAAGCCAACTAGATAAAGGGGAGAAAAAAAGATCTGTAACTGGCATGTCTTATGTGGTCACACTGTAAATTTTTTGTAACTCATTTTATTTCATAACATATTAGGAACATTTTTCACATCAATAAGTATACTCCTAACTTATAATTTTTGTCCTAGATAATGATCATATATTTTGTTTTGTAGGGGATGGAAACGTTTCTTCCTAGGATCCCTGGTTGGTCTGAAAATGTAACTAACAAAGAGAGACTAACAGAAGATAAGCCTGCACACCTATAATATATGCACACCTATAATATGATAATCCCTTCAGAAGATCATTTATACCCATGCTGCAGCTTCCTCTCAAATTTCCTTCTAAGAGCTGTAGAAAATTGGCATGATTGGAGCCATTTTATGTTGGCTAACTGAATGAAAGAGGAAGAAAGAAAAAGAAAAAAAAGAAGAAAGAAAGAAAGAGAAGAAAGGAAGGAAGGAAGAAAGAAAGAAAGGAAAGAATTAAGGAAGAAAAGGGAGAAAGAAAGAGAAGGAAAGAAAAAGAAGAAGGAAGGAAGGAGAGAAAGAAAGAAAGAAAGAAAGAAAGAAAGAAAGAAAGAAAGAAAGA
>ML097997.1:12526-51174 GCA_003697995.1 Taxidea taxus jeffersonii
AGAAAGAAAGAAAGAAAGAAAGAAAGAAAGAAAGAAAGAAAGAAAGAAAGAAAGAAAGGAAGGAAGGAAGGAAGGAAGGAAGGAAGGAAGGAAGGAAGGAAGGAAGGAAGGAAGGAAGGAAGGAAAAAGAAAGAAAGAAAGAAAAAAAGGAGAAAGAAAGAAATGAAGGAGAAAGAAGGCAAGCCAGAGTGGGTACTGCACAGAAACTACTTTGGTTTGAACTGGGCCAAAACCTCTGGACTGGGTAAAATGGCATTGCTTTAAACAATTGCTTGAGAAGTCAGCAACAGGACATCCTGACCACAAGAAAAATAGTTGTGGACTTTCAGAAGATAAAACCAGCAGTCTGTCAATGTATAACCCAGAATAGTTCAGCCTCTTAAAACACTCATGAAAAATTTTCCCCTTTTTTCAACTCATGTAATTGCCCCTTCTCTTTTCCTCATAAAAATCTCTGGCTTTCACCCTACAAGTGAGACAGTATTTGGGTTTCCATCTGATTCTATGCTCCATGAATTGCAATTCTTTGATCCTAAGTACATGCTCATTTTCTCTCACTGTGGCTCTTTATCATCAGGTTGACAGAGGACAATGATCATGTGGATCCTGGATTCCGAGAATCAAGGAAGTCCCGGATGCTGAAAGCATAGGTGATCGATCAACCTGTGTCCACCATTGTCTCTCTGGGTCAGGGAACTACCATCCTAACTTCCTTTCTTTTCTCTCCACAGATACCCTCTGCCAGCCTCCATTATACCTCACTAGAATTAAGCTCTGAAAAGACATTGGGTTTGAGTTCTGATGACAAAGAAAGAGAATTTCCTAGAAATGTGTACATAGCAGACTTGCTATACTGAAAATGGAGGACGAACTAGATTAAAAAGTCAAACTCATAATAAACTCATACTAAAATTATATAACTGAGGAAACAGAAGGTTAAGAGAGCTCCTATGTTTTCTAATAGAGTACCAAATAATGTGTGAATATATTTCTCACGTTTCCCTAAGTAGTCCATTTTTTCTCCCTTACCAATTATGCAATGATGCAGTCCTCCTTTTTATCCTCTTATTTTCAAGCTCCTTTCACTTTATGATTAAGTCTATATATATTTTGTGAACTTAGATTTATTCACACATTCATTCATTTATTCATTCATTCATTTGTTCACCCACCCTACAAATATATGTTGAGTATACCTACTAGGTGCCTTATTATAGGCAGCAAGATAAATCAGTGAATAAAACAGAGTCTTACCCATGTACACTGCTTACTAAAGGCTTACTATTCTCCTTCATGATAAGGTTGTGAGCTCAGTGAGTTTTCATTTTCCCTTTAACAGCTGAAACCTTACTTCCTTAAATTTAGATGAATTTTAATTCAAAGCTATTCATTGCCTAATTTTTGTATTAGTAAAGATTGGATATAACTTAGGTAACTATTAACTGAGGATGATTTGAAAAAAAATTCACATATAAAATTCAAAATTACTAATCAGTAAAAAAAAGAAAGAAAGAAGTATAGATTATTTTTGAAAGGACATGATTAAAGGTGATACTAGATTGACATCTGGAGAAAGAAAATGAAGTGTAAAGTTTCCAAAATTAGAAGGATTTTTTTTTCTACATAGTTTTCCAAACCAGGGGTTGGCAACATTTTAACTCAATGCCAAAATTTAAATTTTGCAAGTGAAGACACAAAACTAAGGATATTACATAATTATTTTAAAAACACCCACAGATTTCTAAATATTTTTACCAACAAAATTAAAAATATAGTAATAATTATTTAGTAGATTTTATTGGTAACACAGGTCTATCATTGAGAGAAGAGAATCCTCTGTGTGTGTGGTAACATTTCACTTAAGTATAAGTGGTGTTAAGAGTTACTGTTCTTTTTTTCTAAGATTTTATTTATTTATTTGACAGAGAGAAATCACAAGTAGGCAGAGAGGCAGGCAGAGAGAGAAGGGGAAGCAGGCTCCCCACTGAGCAGACAGCCTGATGCAGGGCTTGATTCCAGGACCTTGAGATCATGACCTAAGTGGAAAGCAGAAGCTTAACCCACTGAGCCACCCATGAGTCCCAAGAGTTACTGTTCTTTATCATCAAAACTGATTGCAAATGTTCATTTGTTAATACTGATCTATAAAACAATCGTGGGGAAAAAAGAGGCAAACCAAGAAATAGACTCTTAACTATAGAGAACAAACTGATGGTCATCAGAGGAGGGGTGGGTAGAAGGATGGTTTAAATGGGTGATGGAGATTAAGGGGTATGTAAGCTGAATTACTAAGTTGTACAGCTAAAACTAGAATTCCACTTCATGTTACCTGGAATTTGAGTAAAACTTTAAAAAAATATTTTTCACATAGATAGAAACTCTCAAATACTGATATCTTTATAGATCTTTATAGATCTTGGATAGCAGCCCTTTGTTGTACTGCCATTTGTGAATATCTTCTCCCATTCCATGGGTTGCCTCTTTGTTTTGTTGACTGTTTCCTTGGCTGTGCAGAAGCTTTTGATCTTGATGAAGTCCCAAAAGTTCATTTTAATTTTTGTTTCCTTTGCCTTTGGAGACATATCTTGAAAGAACTTGCTGTGGCAGATGTCAAAAAGGTTACTGTCTATGTTCTCCCCTAGGATTCTGATGGATTCCAGCCTCACGTTGAGGTCTTTTATCCATTTCAAGTTTATCTTTGGGTATGGTGTAAGACAATGGTCGAGTTTCATTCTTCTACACATAGCTGTCCGATATTTCTTCAGCATGTAGTTTTAATTGAGCATATTTATCTCTTGGAAGGCACTTGCAAAATCCTATCAGATTTCCATCTTAATATTTGCCATTTATTTATTTATTTATTTATTTATTTATTTGACAGAGAGAGAGTACAAGCAAGGGGAGTGGCCAGGAGAAAGAGAAGCAGACTCCCCACTGAGCAGAGAGCCAGTGTGGGGCTCAATCCCAGGACATTGGGATCATGACCTGAGCTTAAGGAAGATGCTTAACAGGCTGAGACACCCAGGCACCCCTGATTTTTGCATTTTATTATATTTGAGTTAATGGAGTTGAGGGAAGGCTACCCCAGAAATGCCTCTTTACATGCTGATAATTTCTTGAAGACAATCAAGGCCCAATAGACTTAAGAAGGGCTTTTAACCCCTTAACTGTCTAAGAGAAATTAGACAGAGGACCGGTACTAAGAAGAGAAATATTTCCCAAGATAACTTTTTTTCTAAATGGGAAAGAATTGGCATGGTATGGCAGACTTTTGTTTACCAAACACTGACTTTCCCCATCTCCTGTGAATTGTCTTCATCCCCTTTGAAGTTCCAAACCCTTATGCCCTTCTCCTTATCCTAAGACTGCATAAAAGCCTCAATTGCCTTCTCAGTGGGTATCATGTCTTTGGGATCCCCATACATAGGAAATTAAATTTGTTTCCTCCTCTTAATCTGTCCCATGTTAATTTAATTATTAGACCAGCCAAAGAACCTAGAGGGGAAAGGGAAAATTATCTCCCCTACAGAGATCAATCACTTCCAAATTAAGGTTAGATGTTATATTTCTTTACACTTAACTCTTTGCCTCATTTTTACAAAAGCTCTATTCTATTCTCAGAAATCAGCAAATCCCTGCCCCCAGTGTATATTGTAATTTTTTTAAATACTGTTGTTTTTAAAGTCCCATCTGTTCCTCATCTCATTTCTACTTGTAGATAGAGGATAGTGAAGAGTCTGGGGATCTGTAAGGGAAGAGGAAGTATATGTGGGAGGGGAAATTATTGATTACAGGCAACATTGTGTATCTCTCAATTCAAATATTAAGGATGCATATTGTTCACCGTAGAATAATTATTCTACTGTGGGGAGCCCAACATGAAGCTGGAGAGGAAGGAAAGGAAATGAACAACATCCTTAGGGAGAAATGTGGCTGTAGTGGTATGAGAGCACCTGACATGGTGCCAATAGATTTGTGCTGAAGCGTTAGTTCCATTTATTAGCCATATAAAGACATTAATAAGTCTTCTTAATAAACGAGTCCATTTTTATTATTCATTGCTGATCAAACTACGTACATTTTAGGGAGAATAACCAAGAATATAATTGACAGAGTTTTGAAATCTCCTATCTTATAACCTGAGGAATAGTTGATATTCATGATGATAAGAAGATCTCCTTACCCATATTCCTATTCAGAAATAGAAAAATTCTTATAACTCACTTGGAAGTTTGCTAACAAGAGACTTTCAACCATCCTAATGTTCACTATTTCATACATTCTCTTTGGTCTAAGAATGTACTAATGTTTAGTTAGGGATAGAGTTTGAGGGCTTAAGAGACTTAGTATGGAAAATTTATGAAATATAAATATATATAATGCAAATATATATTATATGTAAAATATAAATATGTATATATATCTTCATGGTAAAGAGCCAAGAATCCCGGCTTCAAGATTTATAATCAATGACACCACACTAATATCAGTTCCTTATCTATAATACAATAATACTTACCCTTATTTTTTAACCTTTCATTAGATAATTAAGATAAATGAGATGATTTATGTAAAAATATTCTAATATTAACTAATGCATTGTAAGCAGTCAATACACATTTTCCTAAACTTCTTTTCAGAGAGACAACAGAGTTGACATCAAAGTTGAAGAATGTAATATACCCTCTAACAGGTCATCATGCATAATTATAACTGTACTAGACTCACTCTGGCATCATTTGTACTGGATGAAGCACCTGGACTAGCAAGTGCACATGTCTGGATCTCTCTCCCATTTTGTTTCATGTACATTGTTACTATACAACTATGGGTTCTCTATCTCATTCATCTGGAGGGCCCTATACCAGCCCATGTATTATTTCTTGGCCTTACTCTTCTTTACTGACATTGTTCAGTGTGTAAGTATTGTACCCCAAATGTTGTGTATGTTCTGGTTTGACCTCAAAGATATCAGCTTCAATGTTCACCTTGTCCAGATGTGCTTTCTCCACACTGTCACAGGGATGGAATCTGGGGTGCTCATATTCATGGCCCTGGATCACTATGTGGCCATCTATTATCTTCTACACTGTGCCACTATCCTCACCAATTCTATCATTGCCAAGGCTTGGTTTCTCACCTTCTTTCCAGGTGTTATACTCATCATTCCTTTTACATTACTCACCAAACATCTGCACTATTATAAGGAATATAATTTCCCACATCTACTGTGGTTGTCCTGTGGCAGTATCAAGGTCAAGACCATCAAGGTCTGATGGTTGCCCTTCTGACTGGGGGCTTTGACATCCTGTGCCTCACACTTTCCTACATCATGATTCTCTGGGCAGTGGTCAGCCTCTCCTCAGCAGAGGCTCGGCAAAAGGCCTTAACACTTAAACTGCCTGTGCTATAGCCATCACTAATGTCCTAGTCTTCTTCACTTTTTTCACCCACCATTTTGGGTACAATCCCCCCCCCCAGCTTTCACATTTTTGTGGCTACCCTACACCTGCTTCTGCCACCCACCCTGAATCCTATTGTCTATGGGATAAAGACTAAACAAATACAAGAAGGGAAGCTCAAACTTTTCCTTAGAAAAAGGCCACTGAAGGAAGAGATAAAAGTAAATCCTAACATAATGAGAGGAAAATGTTTTTGTAGATGAAGAGGGCTTTCATACCAGACAGACAGTGGATATGTGATTTGACAGTGACTATCCAATCTTCTTCTTTTTTTAAAAAAAATTGATTTAGAGGTTTTATTTATTTATTTGAGAGAGAGAGAGAGTGCATAAGTAGGGGGACGGGCAGAAGGAGAGGGAGAAGCAGGCTCCCCACTTAGCAGAGAGCCCAAAATGGGACTGGATCCCAGGACCCTGGGATCATGACCTGAGCCTAAGGCAGACATTAACCAACTGAGCCACCCAGGTACCTGACTGATCTTCTTCTTAGTGGATCATTCCTATACTTTTCTAAGGTCTTGTATATCAACTTGAAAACTTTTCTTTTTTTTTTTTTTTAAGATTTTTTTATTTTTATTTATTTGTTAGAGAGAGAGAGATAGAGAGCACAGGCAGACAGAGAGGCAGGCAGAGGTAGAGGGAGAAGCAGGCTCCCTGCCGAGCAAGGAGCCCGATGTGGGACTTGATCCCAGGACGCTGGGATCATGACCTGAACCGAAGGCAGCTGCTTAACCAACTGAGCCACCCAGGCATCCCGAAAACTTTTCTTTAAAAAGGACCCACAAATCAATTTAATTAAATCCAATAAAACTATTGCTAATGTCTTTGTGTTATTTGTATGGTACTGAATTCAGTGCCATTTGAGAGTAATATGTAAGACAGAGTTTTGTCCCTGAAGAATTTCCCAGCTAGTAGATAAAACTGAAAAAAGAGACCATACCAGTTATTCAAAAACACTAATAATTTCTAGCAAAATCACTGTCCCTAGAACTCCATAGATTTTTGTTAAACTAGAAAATGTATTTTCCATCAAGGAGTAAACATGCAATGCTCCCCATTCATTTATTTATTCATACATACCACAAACATATATTGAGCACTTACCTTCTTAGGAAATTGCATACAGACACTGATAAAAATGGGCATTGCTACATATGTATAAACATGGGAAATCATCATTACCTTGATTATGATGCAGTTAATTAACATATTCATCACCTTTAAAGTTTCCTTTTACATCTTTGTGACCCAGCCATCGCTTAAACCTGACAGCACTGACATACTTTCTGTCACTATATATTTGCTCTATAAAATTCTGGAATTTTATATAAGTGAAATATTACTGAATATAATCTTTTTAGCCTGGCTGCTTCCCTGACCACTTTGTGTTTCATCAAATTATTATTGTATTAATCACGCATATGTTTTTCTGCTGAGTAGTATTCCATTTCATGGATATACCAAAATTTTTTATCCATTTATTTGTTGTTGGACATTTCCTTTGTTTCAGGTTTTGTATATTACAAATAAAGCTATAATGGACATTCATGTGCAAGTCTTTGATCAAGCATATACTTTGATTTCTCTTGAGTAAAAAAGCCTAGGAGTGGAATAGCAGATATACATAAAGTTTTCCTAAGAAGTTGACAAAATTATTTCTAGAATAGTTGTATTTTACATTCTCACCAGCAATGCATAAAAGTTCTACTTGTTCCACACCCTCACAGACATTTAGTATGGTCAGTCATTTAAATTTTAGTCATTTTAGCAAGAGTCTACTGGCATCTTATTTTGTTTTTAAGTTATGCTTACCTAATGACTGATGATGTGGAGCATGTTTACCTTGCTTATTTGTCATCTGTATATGCAGAAAATGTATGAGATAAGAAATATTTATTGTTTTAAGATGCTAAATTCTGGAGTAACTGAACCATATTTTTACTATTTTGGAAAACACTGAAGAGCCTATTGTTAACAATACTGCATGTATACTTAAACATTTTCTAAGAGTGTAGTGTAGATCTCACATTAAGTGTTGTAATTGAGGAAAACATTTACTTGGAAAACCAAGTAAAGAAGGCAAGAGGAAAGTTTTGGAAGTGATGGTTTTGTTTTTTGTTTTTGAGAGAGAGCAGAGTGAGGGGGAAGGGTGGAGGGAGAAGGAGAGAGAGAATCTTTTTTTTTTTTAAAGAATTTATTTATTTATTTGACACAGACAGAGATCACAAGTAGGCAGAGAGACAGGCAGAGAGAGTGGGGGAAGCAGTCTCCCTGCTGACCAGAGAGCCAGATGCGGGGCTGGATCCCAGGACCCTGAGATCATGACCTGAGCCGAAGGCAGAGGCTTAACCCACTGAGCCACCCAGGCGCCCCGGAGAGAGAGAATCTTAAGCAGGCTCCAGACTCAGCATGGAGCCTGATATGGCACTTGACCTCACAACCCCTGAGACCATATCTGAGCCAAAATCAAGAGTCAGATGCTCAAATGACTGAGCTACCCAGGCGGCTCAGAAGTGATGGATATGTTTATGTCATTGATTGTGGTAATGGTTTCACAGGTGTATATTTATTTTCAGACTCATTATCATATACATTAAATCTGTATGACTTTTTTATGTCAGTCATACTTCAATTAAAAGGTTTAAAAAAGAAAACAAAAACTAATTAAAAAGAAATTCTCATAGGGAAGTTTGTAAAGTATACTTCCTATCATTGACTTCTATTCTCCAGATCTCTCACCAGAAAAAATGTCCAATACCAGTTTCAAGAGCCATTTTATGCATGTTTGAAAGCTCATAGCATCACATTATATTGACATTTAATAATTAAATGTAAGTATTCTCAGTTGATAATCATGTATGTTATTGATTATCTTTACAGTAAAAATGATAAAATACGAAGTCATTAATGTTCAAGAGGTTAACTTCTTGTTAAACAGAAAAATAAAATGTTTTTGAATACAGATACTTTAGCATCAAGTACAGAACTCATTAAAGTGAAGGAAAATCATGCTAATAGCATAGTTTTTTTGTTTATTAGAACAATTCTTAGAACATATCAGGTGCTAAATAAATACTTGTTGGAAGGATCGATGTATGCATACATGGATGCATGGATGTATGGATGGACAACTGCCTATCTATTAAATGGGAGTTCATTCACCAGCTGTGAAAGTCAAATAGACTGAAATCAAAAGACATTTTAGAAGATTTTGCCTGCATGATAGATAGTACAGGAAAACTGGGATATTAAGCAAGTTAGAGATCTATCATCAAATAGAGTTTAAAGTAAGGTTTAACTGAAGGATTTTCTTCATGCATGCATTCCAGAAATACAGTTGGCCTCTAACACATTGCCATGAACAACAGTCACTGTTAAGTGCTCAAACTTGTTGATATTGGTAGTATCCCAAGGGGCAGATCAGGGCACTTGTCAGCCAGGTTATTGCCAGCAACAACAAGGCTTGGTTGCAAGTCCTTGGGTGAGGCCAGAGAAGTGTTGATTCTCATCCCCTGATACTGAGTGGCAGAAAGGGGTGAACTGTCAAGTCTCTCGTGTGACCTGATACTGAATCATCATTATTTAGACCCCATCCCCTTAATCACTCTAGTTATTATTCCCCCAAATAATGAATCTGAGCTGGTGGAATAAAGTTATAAACCAATCATCTAGCCCATCTTATTATCTTGGATCCCAGTCTCTGCTATCATAAGCAAGGGATTGGTGATTTAATGTCCTGTAGCGCAAGGGTCAGGGTTATTTTCTTAGAGTCTGACATCTGGCCCTACAAAGTATTTCATACTACTCTAGAATACATTGGCAAGGAAAAATCCACACTTGTGCTACTACTCCTTTCTCCATAAGAATCTTACAATATTTTTTTCCCTAAAGGCCTGGTCAGTGTGCTGTGTGGCACAATTAGTTCAGAGAGCTGTGCATCTGGTCAGTCAACTCTGTGCCTTCTGGAAATGAACCAAGTGAATGGAGATCAGAGAGTCACTTTAGAGGTAGAAACAGTCTACTTGAAGTAATAGTCAAAGTTAAGGAATGGAATGGGGAGGATGGTCATCAAATATTTATGGTGACTTGCTTTCTAAGATCTGCAATTTTGTGGTGGTGAATGCCTCATAAACAGAAACAGTATTCTAAAATTGTTTCATTATTTTTTAATGGCTCTGAAGGGACCTAACCAATATGTCATAGATTTACTGAGTGACAGGCTAAACTAGCATCTTGATGCAGGAGGAGATGTGCTTCATTATGTAGATGAAAATACAATTTAAAAATCCAAATGCATTGAAGAGACTCCTGGTGAAATTTCCTTGTATCTCTATGTCATAGCAAGTTGAAACAAACAAGTAAATTCCCTGAATCTCATCCTGAGACTGAGAGAGTCACTCAGATAGCACACCATTGCTGGGCTGCTATTTGTCTTCATTAAGTGGGAACAAGGAGAGAAGTTTACTGTGTACGGTACACATATGGTACTGTGATTTCCCATCTTCTTCCTCCCTATGTTGTTGATAATTGCAAGGGGAACCAAGTAAGTTCATTGAACTAACAGGTGAGGTTTCCTGATTCAGGGGACACATGTGATGAGATTTACTGTGTTCCCAACTCTGGTTTATGACAAAAACACTGGGTTGTAAGGGTTCTTTCTATGATTGTCAAAGGGTTTGGAGCTCATGCACTCATTGATCACTTAGCTCCTGGCACTCAGAGAATATCAATAAAGAATGTGAACCATCTGGAAGATGAAGGCAATGAAAATTATAAAATTATACTCCATCCCTAAGAGATTAGAATTTTCAAGAAGTTATTCCATAGGTGTGACCCTGGGGGAATCACATGCCAAAGATCCTCTTAGGACCCTAGAGTTAACTGATGACTTGAATGACAAATCAGAGATACTAACTTCCAAACATAGACCCCAACAAATACCAGTTTAAGTATTGCAAAGATAACTCATGACCATTAAAATATCCAAACCTTATCTAAACCTTCCACAGGTCTTAGAGCAAGAGAACACTAGAAAGGCTGAATCAAAGACAAATTGTGTGTGCCTAGTGCCTACTTGCCCTGAAGAATTAAATGAACCATTTGCACCATGACATAAACACCCTGAATAAAGTCATTCCTTATAAACTACCCATTGGTGGTATTCAGAGTACATTCATCACCATCCACCAGTGTTATCTTCAATGATGTCAGTGAGGACACACTCAGCATTATCGACTTAAATGGCCTGAGTTTCTGATGGCATTGGGTGGGACAAATAGAAACCACTCCTTGGAGTAAGTGGTTAGACTGATAAGAAGGGGTTAATCTTTCAGATTCCTTGCAGGTTGGCCACTTGGACAGGCAGTTGGTCTCCTACAGAATACCATGAAAACTGTCTACAGATAAGTCATTGTTGGAGTCTGTTATCAAAGGAGCGAGACTGATACAAAGCAAAGGTCAAGCAAAGCTTATTTCCTGCCAGTACTGAGAATCAAACCAACCAGCCGGGGCCGTCTCTTATAAAGAGAGAGACCACCCCCAGCCTCATAGACTAGCTTTTATAGAGAAAGAGCCATGTGGCTGAGCCTGGCCAAAGTGATTGTAATACACAGAGAAAGTTGCATAGTCATGCTAGTCCCACATGGGTAGCTGATTGAATTACAATTTACCCTAGCTATTTGAACTAGCCTGAAAATGGGGGGCCCACATTCTTTGGTGGTTAGGGAGATAGTATGTGTGCTTTACTGATTGGATGCCTCCATCTAACCTGACTCTACCTTGCATCTGGGCTCTGTTATCTCGGCCTGACCTGACCCACTCTTGTATCTGGGCTCTGTTCTCAGGGACTGGTCAGCTACATTTTACTGGTTTCCCAGACTTGTTTCTAAGTAAATTCCTCTGGGGGGGGTGTGCAAGGTCATTTTAAGTTTACTGCACAAACAACAAAATGGCTGTTTTACCGAGATGGAGTTGCTCTGGCTAAGTAGGCCCTTACAGTCATAACCTCAATTCTGGAAGAGAGTTGAGAGGTGGATCATATTAGCAGTTCACCACATCACATATAGCAGTAAATTATTTAGTTCTCCCCCACTCCTTCCCCTCACTTAATTCTCACATTTCTCATGGATTTCTCAGATTTCCATATTGCATTCACTAACCTATATCCACTCATCTATGGGGGGTTTGTAGCCTCTTTACAAGATTATTCTACTGTCCTGCTTGGGTAAACCTACTTACTTGTGGTATAGCCTAGACCCTGCAAATCTAATTATGCTGATCTGAACAAAAAGGACATACAGCTTGGATAGCATGAAAAGGAACGTCTGAGCTCTCAATTCTGACTTGGTAGAATAGGGCTGCTTCTTCCAGGTCACAGTGATGTTGGATCCTAGGGGAGGAGATGCTGCATCTCTATGTATGAATCCAAAATGCAATATGTAATGGAGGACCTAAAAACCAGCTACTGCTCCAATGTCTATGAAATTCCACTAACTACACAATTCTAAGATTTGGCATGTGCACTGTTTAGCCATTCCGCCTAATTTGACCTAGAGTAGGATGACTCAGAAGGCCTTAGAGCCCTCTTCCTTGCTATTATTCAGTATCACTTTTACATGTCATGGTGTTAGCATTATTTTTATACTTGTTATTTCTCCAGCCTATGTTATATGTTCCTAATTATTTTACCTTGTTTCTATTATTATAAATCAAAATCAATACCTCTGAAAAGTTTAATGTTGTTAGGCCAAAGGTAAAGCTGGGGGATAGAATCTGTGGGTCAGAGCAGAGACTAATAATGCAAGGTAACAACTGTAGATCCCATAGTTCATAAATAGAGTCATAGGAGAATTAACTGTCTTTTTTCAGGAAGAGGAACCCTCCAGACCCTAGAGATTAAGGGTTCTGTGGGAGATACACTGGGGTTTGGACATTTGCTGCAGCACAAGTATAAATTTTCCTTTGTAGGCATGACAAATACAGTGAAGTCTGAAGGGGAGATGTTGCTATAGTCTGATCCTAAAAGAATCATGGTCATGGCTAAGCCAAGTGGTGCTGCTCAAGGGTGGGTTCTGGGAGCCAGGCACTGGAGATAAGGGATAGGAGGTCTGAGAAATAGTTGAAACAAGAAATGCCTAAAATAGGGTTGAAGATGTGAGGAACAGAAGAGCATTAGGTAGGTATTGTTTAAATATTTTTGGTAGAGGTAAAGTGTATTTTAAAATAAAGTATATTATTTTGTTTTTATTTTTGCTATCCAGAATTTTTAGAGTAAATTTTGATAAAAATTTCTATAGAAAACTTGAGAAAGCCCTCAGAAATAAGTACTTCCATCATCTGTCCATCTTACCTAGGCTTTCACTGATCTGAGGGGCTTGGGGAACCTCCCAGACAGAACCACCTCACTCCAACTTACCACACCAACCATGGACAGTAGAAAAAGAGGAAAATAAAGTAAGGAAGAAGAGTTCAATTTCTTTATTCCTCACAAACCTAGTACCTGATACCCTAGAGAGAGAGTCACCAGCTTTCCTAAAACCCTATTTCACAGCCTTTTCAGAGAAGAGCATTTATCACTTTCAGTTCATGACCCACAAGGCTGAAGGAGCCTCCTTTCCAGATTCAAATCCAAGGGTCATCCCATGTCTCAAATGTATTTGATGTTGATGGTTGCCAGAGGGGAGAGGGATGGGGGGATGTGCAAAATGGGTAAAGGGGACTAGGAGGTACAGGTTTCCAGTTTTGGAAGGAATAAGTCACAGGAATAAAAAGCACAGAACAGAGAATATAGTTAATGATATTGTAATAGTGATTAAACAGGACATGTGGTAGCTACACTTGTGATGAGTATAGAAGATGAACACTTAAAACTAATGTAACATTGTGTCAACTATACTCAAATAAAAAGCATATTTAATGTTTATTAATTTTACACTAAATCATCACAATGTTGTATTCATTTATCTGCTTAATATCACTTTGTTCGAGGGAACTTCCCTCATGATAAATTTAAATAGACACCAACTTCATTAGTATCCAATCACCATGCTTTGTTTTTTTATATCACTTATCTATCTTATATCCCTTATATCTTATATCCCTTGTATCTTCCCAGTATACATATTTGAATATGCACATATATGACATCTGTACCCCCCACACTTTTTTTTGTTTATTTGAATATTGTCTGTCTCATCCCCCAAATAATATAAAATCAGATTTTCTCACATTTGTTCACTACACTTAGCAGAATTGTTAATATTTTTTTAATGTCTAAATCAATCCATATATTAAGGACTGGCATAAAACCACCTTCATGATTTCCTGTTGATCATCACTCCAAATTTACTGTATTCTTTATTGGATGTGGTTTGACCTTTTATATATTTGATAATTTGTTTTATCTGCTATTTCAAAATAACAGAGAGAGGATGTCCCCTTCAAATGATACCAAGTTCCACCCCTCCTATTTCCTCCTGCTGGGAGTTCCCGGCCTTGAAGAGATGCACGCCTGGATTGGGTTTCCTTTTTGTTCTGTGTATTTGATCGCCCTTGTGGGGAACATCACTATCCTGTTTGTGATCAAGAATGAACACAGTCTTCATCAGCCTATGTTTTACTTCTTGGCTATGTTAGCATCCATTGATCTGGGCCTGTCCTCATCCACTATCCCCAAAATGTTGGGCATATTCTGGTTTAATTTAAAGGAGATTAGCTTTGGAGGCTGTGTCACCCAGATGTTCTTTATTCATATATTCACTGCCATGGAGACTGTTGTGTTGGTGGCGATGGCCTTTGATCGCCATGCTGCCATCTGCAATCCTCTGAGATATAGCCTGATTCTCACAAATAGGATGATTGGTCTCATCCTTGTTGTAGTGTTTGGTGTTAATTTCATTTTGGTTATCCCTCTGGTGTTTCTCATCTTGCGACTTCCCTTCTGTGGACGCCATATAATCCCCCACACATACTGTGAGCACATGGGAATTGCTAGGCTGGCCTGTGCCAATATAAAGGTAAACATGATATTTGGATTAATTCTTATATCAATGGTGTTTGTTGATGTTGTACTGATTGTTATCTCCTATGTGAGAATACTCCAAGCTGTCTTCTGCCTTCCTTCTCAGGATGCCAGACTCAAAGCACTTCATACATGTGGCTCCCATATCTGTGTTATCCTAGCTTTCTTCACTCCAGCTTTTTTCTCCTTCTTGACCCACCGGTTTGGCAGGAATGTTCCCATATACATTCACATTCTCCTGGCCAATCTATATGTTGTTGTTCCACCTGCCCTCAATCCCATCATCTATGGAGTGAGGACTAAGCAGATTCGAGAAAAGGTTTCAAGTATCTTTCTGAAAAAATACTGACATAAACTGTCTCAGAGATAACTCACTTTAATCTAGAGGAAAGAGATTATTTTTCTCAACACCAGAATCTTGTAACAGAAAAAAGACTTGGATCTTAGTATTATGTCATTCATAATTTCCCTAGCTATCCCATCTTGAACATATAACAAGATTAATGTCAAAACAATCACTGTGAATTTTATGGAACACCTAAAAGTTTTGGACAACTTAGTTATAAGATTTTATTACTCTCCTGTATAACTTCTAAAGAGCAGGTATTATAGACAGGACTATGTGGAATGAAATGCTTTTTATTTGCAAATAGTTTTGTGTTGGCCACATTACCAAATTTATATATATCTCTACATCAAGGAATACAGGTATTTAATACTTGTGACAGATTCTTTCATTCCCTTCTTAATTGCTTAATTGTTGTTATCCATAATTTATTGACATTTTATTATATGTTGGAAACTGATTAGTCATAGAAGTATAAAAATAAAAATACACACAACATTTCAAGGTCTTATAGGAAGAAGAATTTAGAGAAATTTTCCTGTGACTGACTCTGTGTGGAATCTTCCCAGGCTCATTACATCTATGCAGTTCTCCCAAAAACATCCTACTGTTCAAAGTGAACCAGTCTTTCCTTAATGTATGTATCTGTAAAACTGCAAAACCTATAGAAATAAAAACATATTTCTATCTCTATCTATTGGTAAAGGGGAATTTCATAGACACATCGGTATGATAAGGAACTTAGGATACTCAGGAATGAGGGCCTCTAAATGAGTGCATTTCTAAACATGTCAGTTACATTCTTGAAGGTTGAATCTAATGCCATAGATATAATTACTCTTGGATTCACAAACTTCAGTTATTCAGTACTTTTTAAATTTGCACTTCCTCCTTGTGGCTTATCAGATGAACCTGAGGATCCTATCCACATTTTACAGTTTTTGATCAATGATATATATTTGGCCAATGTTTACTTTGTAGTGTCTTGCTACTCATATATTAGGTGCTTAATAATTTTTTTACTTTAAAAAATTATCTTCCAAAGAAGACATATAGATGGACACCAGGTACATGAAAATTTGCTTAGCATAACTAATTATCAGGGAAATGAACATCAAAACTACAGTGAAGTAGGGGTGTCTGGGTGGCTTATTTGCTTGAGTCTCTGACTCTTGATTTCAGCTCAGGTCTTGATCTGATGGGTCATGGGATCAGGCCCCACATCAGGCTCCATTCTCAACAGGGAGTCTGAAGATTCTCTTCCTCTACCCCTCTCCTGCTTATGTTCTCCCTTCCTCTCTCTCAAATAAAGAAATAAAATCTAAAAAAAAAAAAAAAAAACTATAGTGAGATGTCACCTTACACTTGTTAGAATGACTATTATCAAAAAGACAAGAAATAACAAGTGTTGGTGAAGATATAGAGAAAAGGGAATACTTTTGCTCTGTTGGTGATCTTGTAACTTGTTGCAGCCTCTATGAGAACAGTATGGAGTTTCCTCAAGAAACTAAAAATGGAACTACTATGGGATCTGGAAGTCCCACTTCTTGGTATTTGTCTGAAGGAAAGGAAAATGATAACTGGAAAAAATATCTGCATCCCCATGTTCATTGCAAATTTACTGACAATAGGGGTGCCTGGGTGGCTCAGTGGGTTAAAGCCTCTGCCTTCGGCTCGGGTTGTGATTCCAGGGTCCTGGGATCGAGCCCCGCATTGGGCTCTCTGCTCGGCGGAGAGCCTGCTTCCCTTCCTCTCTCTCTGCCTGCCTCTTTGTCTACTTGTGATTTCTGTCAAATAAATAAATAAATAAATAAATAATCTTTTAAAAAGAAAATTTACTGACAATAGCCAAGATATGTAGCAACTATGTGTTTATCCATCAATGAGTGGATAAAGAAAATGTGGTACACATACACATGCACACACACACACACACACACACACACACACACATCCATACACACAAAGGAATACTATTTAGTCATAAAAAAGAAGAAAATCTTGTCATTTGTGGCAATACCGATGGACTTTGACAGCATCATGCTGAATGAAATAAGTTAAAGGGAGAAAGACAAATACTGTATGATCTCACTTAATGTAGAATTTGAAAAACAAACAACAAAACAAAAAGAACTCATAGATACAGAGAACAGATTGTTGGTTGCTAGAGGTGGGGGAATGAGTAAAATGGGAGAATGGGGTCAAAAAGTACTAACTTCCAGTTATAAAACAAATATGTCATGGGGATGTAACGTACAGCATAGGGACTATAGTTAATAACATTGTATTATATATTTAAAAGTTATTAAAAGAGTAGATCTGAAAAGTTCCCATCTTGAGAAAAAAAGTATAACTATGTGATGAACTAAACTTAGTGTTGGATCATTTCACAATATACTCAAATTTCAAACCATTATGCTGTTAACCTAAAATTAATAAAATGTATATGTCAATTAAATTAAAAAATTTAAATTAAAATTTAAAAATTAAATAAAAATTTAAAAGAATTAAATTAAACTAAATTAAAACTTAAGGAATTAAATTAAATTAAAAATTTTTAAGATATTAAAAAATTATCAAGTACAACATACATACCACTTGATGGCTTTCTATGAATGCACAGACTATGTAAAGAATACCATTCTTGAAAGTTTCTAAGTCCCTTTTGGCTGGGACTAGCTACCCTTCCCTAAGCTCAAAGTACTCCTTTTAAGTGCCTTCCTGTTTCGGACATTCCCTTTTGGGACACTCCCTAACCCAGTATTCTGTATTAATGGTCTTATACAGATGCCCAATGAGCTTCAGGATAATGCCTATAATTTTTCAAGGCCTTTTGAATGGTCTTTATTCTAGCATGATGGCCAGGAAAGCAGATTGCTCCACTGGGTGGTGCAGTATTTATTTCATGGGATTGCTAAATGCTAGTATACCAGAATGGGCTGGCATGATGATCTAGAGGGTTCAAATTGTATACGTTGTCAGAGGCCCCATAAAAGTATTTGCGGAGTACCTACACACCTTGTGGACAGCCCAGAAACTAGGTAACTACTGCTCAGATGAAAACACATGGCAAACCAACAACCCAAAAGAAGATTTCATGACCCTACAAGTGAATAACTTCCAGAGTTCATCATTTTTTACATCTAGTACTACAGATTGGATAGTTTATGACTGTAACATTAATTAGCATTAATATTAATTAAACATGTGATATATATCCTTTGTAATGGCTTACTTCACTCAAAATTATGTCTGTGAGATTAATCCATGTGACTGAATTTAACTGTAGCTTGTTGCTTTTTGTTTTGGCACAGTATTCTGCTTTTAAAATGTACTAAATTTAATTATTGATTGTGAATGGACATTGGGGTTTTATCTCATTTTTTTGCTATTTTGAATAAAGTTATTATTATTTCTCTACATGTTGTTTAAGAGACATTTGCCATCAGTAATGATTCCACTGTATGGTTGCTGAGTGATTGGGAGGATTTTTTTTATATATTTATTAGAAAGCTCCAACAGTTTTCCAAAATTGTATATATAACTTTACATTTTGACCAGTTTCATAGAAGCCAATTTGCTTCACATCATCATCAGCACTATTGGTTTTGTGTGTGTTGGTGTAGGGGTGGGTATGTATGTTTATATTTATTTGTTGCCATTATTTGTCAGCATCATGTAATGCTATTGTGATATGGGATGCATTACCTAACCACTAATGATGTAAAAACTATAGATATTGGCCATTTGGATGTTCTCTTTAGTAGAACACCATTATTTAATTTAAAGTCTGTGCCCACTTCTTTAGAATTGTGTTATCTTCTCCTTAGGATGTGTAAATGTTCTTTTTATAGTCTGCATATAAATCCTTTCACAGATATATATCTTGCAAACATCTGCTTCAACTACATGAATTGACTTTCTGCTCTTTAGATGGTGTTTTTTGAGGAATGCAAGTTTTCATGCTCAATGAAATCAAATTTATTAATATTTTACATTAAAGTTATTGCTCTTTGTGTCCTGTAGAAGAAATCTTTGTTGAACTTAGTTACATGAAGATATTCTTTCATGTTACCTCCAATATTCTTCAATACTCTTTGTAGTCAATATTTTTTATTTAAATTCTAGAGAGTTAACATGCAGCATAACATTAGTTTCAGGTGTACAATATAGTGATACAACATTTCCATACAATATCCAATGCTCATCACCAAGTTCACTCCTTTTGAAAATAAGTATACCTATTTCTTATTTTGATAAAGTCCTTACAGTCATAGTAGGGACTTTGTAGGTCAGGTGATCAATGGGTCTCCAAAATCATACTGTGGTTATTTCCCCAGTTACAGAATGCATAACTGGGATAGATATACTCAGCAACCAGCAGAATCCCTCTTGCTCCATGAAGTCAGTCTTTGTTCTATACAAGCCTCCAAATGATTGGGTAAGGCCCACACATATTATGGAGGCCCCAATTTTTGCTATGCAACCACTAAGATTTAAAAACAAAAAACAAAAAGCAAAAAAAACAAAAAAAAAATACCTCTCATTAATCTTCTGTGTTGGCTTAGGTGAAACAAAAGTATCCACATTTTTAGTGGCTCACAATGAAGATAAAGTTCATTCTGCACAATTGAGAAAAGGTCCTAAGAGTTGTGCCTAATTTTTTTTTATCTTTCTCTGTTTACCTGTTCTATTTCTTGTTCCTGTTTTATTTTACTTAGATCTTACTTAAAGCCTAAAATGAGTATATGTTGTGAAACCCCATGAATCCTTTCAAATACTTTTAACTCTATGTAATTGTTGTAGTGGCTATTTCAAAGCTTCCAAAAATGGAGTATACAGTGATGTCTATGGTGGGTTTTTTTTGTTTTATTTTTTATTAACATATAATGTATTATTAGCCCCAGGGGTATAGGTCTGTTGAATTGCCAGGTTTGCACATCTATGGTGTTTTATTGATTATTTTTCATGTGGTTACAGAATTAAGGAAGTCAACTGGGCCATGGGAGAAATAAAATTGGTGTTTTGTTTCTATAATTCTTGCTCCTGGAACTCACATACTATGACTTATCTAGTCACTATAGCTATAATGGTAGTCACTATAGCTATAATGGTAGTGACCATTATAGCTATGACAGTTCTTTACAGGTTAGCACTCCTCTACCATAATCAGTAAACTCTGTGAAGAGACTAGTTAATAGTACTTGAAAAAAAATAGTACTTGAGTTACACTAAGACTTTATCCTTGGATCCAGATTTTAATATGAGTTCCAGAAATAAGTGACCCATATTTTTTTAACAGTAATATTCATGGTTAGTCTAGGAACAATATCTACTATGTTGATTTATCTCTAATTTGACACTGCACATAAATAAGGAAACATTGTGTTTAAAATCATATACTGGAGAGCATTTACTCTGTAAAAGCTTAACAACACTTACCCCTTTTATGGATGAAAAAGAAAAAGAATTGAAGACTTTCCAAATCAAGTGTTCAGAGTCAAACTTCCTTAAAAAGGAAGATTGTCACTACCCGCTCTCGGATCTGCTTGGTTCTCACTCCATAAATAATGGGGTTAAGAGCAGGGGGGATGATCACATATAAATTAGCAAGGAGGATGTGGATATAACGTGGAATATTGTGTCCAAATCGGTGAGTCATAAAGGAGAAAAATGCTGGAGTGAAAAAAGCTAAAATGACACATCCATGGGAACCACAGGTATTAAGCGCTTTGAGCCTGGCCTCCCAGGATGGGAGTCTGAAGACAGCGTGTAGAATCTTCACATAGGAGATAGCAATCAAAATAACATCCAAAAGTATCATAGAGATGAGGATTAATCCAAATAATATATTGACCTTTATGCTGACACAGGCCAGGCGGGCAATACCCATGTGCTCACAGTAGGTATGGGGTATAATATTATGTCCACAGAATGAAAGCCTTAGAAGGAGAAACACAAGTGGAAATACTAAAGCAAAATTTTTCAACATTCCGACTCCAGCAATAATACAAATAGTTCTGTTAGTAAGGATTGTGTTGTATCGAAGAGGGTAGCAAATGGCAATGTAGCGATCAAAAGCCATGGCTACAAGCATGAATGTTTCAAAGCCTGTGAACAGGTGTATGAAGAACATCTGAGTTAAGCATCCCCCAAAGTCAATCTCACTAAGCCCAAACCAGAAAATGCTCAGCATTTTGGGAATGGTGGCAGTGGAGAGGCCCAGGTCAGTGAGAGCCAAGATGGCCAATAAGTAGAACATGGGTTGATGAAGGCTGTGCTCAGTCTGGATCACAAAAAGGATGATGACATTCCCCAGGAGGGCAATCAGATACACTGTACCAAAAGGGACACCAAGCCAGAACTGCATATTTTCCAGTCCTGGGATTCCCAAAAGCAGGAAGGATGAGGGGTGAATACATGAGGTATTGGCTGGAGACATGCTAGCAAAGCCTTCTAATGGTCACACTCTCCTCATTTGAAGGAATCTTTAGTACTATATAAGGCTTCCCAATGCCTCATCAATACTGCTAATACTGAATAAGAACAAAAAAAGGATGTAATTACTATATTTCTTCTAGGAATACAGAAGAAAGATCATGTTTTCCCTCATACATCTTTTCTTCTCTTTTACTTTCATTGATACATACATATGATGAATGAAGGAGAACATTCCTTAAGAAATGTTAATGGATATTTACATATTAAATGAGATCATCTAAATTAATTTTAGTAAGAAACTGATTAAGCCGGTTAATATAAGATCTTATTTTAGACTCTTTTAAAAATATTTAATTATAGATGAGAGAAGATATACATATTGATATCCCACTGATAAAAGATTATAATCTGTGTGTACTGGCAATATTGTAGATTTCAGAAGCATCTTTTAAGATCACTTGTTTAAAAACAAAAAGCAAAAACATACCCATAAATACAGAGATCAAAGTGATGGTTGCCAGAGGGCAGAGGTATGGGAGAATGGACAAAATGGATGAAGGGTAATAGGAAATACAGGCTTCCAGCCATGGAATGAATAACTCACAGGGATAAAAGTTACAGCATAGGGAATAAAGTCAATGGTACTATAATTATGTTGTATGGTGACAGATGGTAAGCATGGGATAATGAATCAGCTTGTCAAATCACTCTGTTGTATACCTGAAATGTATAGCATCGTGTATGTATGTACACAATGTAATACATTTATGTATTGTGTATCAATACATACTGTATTATAATGTAGCATTGTGTATCAACTATACTTCCATAAAATAATAATAATAATAATAATATTAACAATAATAAAAAAGTTAAAGATCATTTGTTTAACTAGAAATATGAGCCCAATATATTCCTCTGTGCATTTCCACTTACAACCAAAGGACTTTTATTTCTGCCACTTAATATGGCCTCTCTTCTTCAACTTGTTTGTAAATAATTTTCATCAAAATCTAAGCACATTTTTTGCTTTTTCTAAATTTGTATTACTTTTGTATCAAGGGATGAAGACATTTGCTTCATTCTTCGAAACAAAGACCTTGCTTTAGGAGGCCACAGAGTTCACAAAATTCAATGTAACATAATTAATCTTAGATATAAAACCACCATTTTTAGAAAGATTGAGGCTTAAAGCACTGACTGAACCATTCAGGCTCCCCATTTATGTCCCCTAATCAACATAGAAGATAAGTTGGCTTCACTTTACTTCTAAACAATGCATACCATTTCCAAGTTTGTCCCTATATGGGAATTCATGATTAATGTCATCATTATTATTGTCATTGCTATTAGAAGGGAGAGAAAAACTACAGAAATAATAGTGTTATATAAGCATTTAATATTATTTATTTCAGTTTTACAAAGAAACTTCAGATGAATTATACCAGTTGCTATTCACATCAGCCACACTGGAAAAACAGGACAGATTCTGGCTCCTAAATCAGTTGATTTATGTCTGGATCACAGAAGCATGTCTCCATCCTCAAAATGACTGCTTGCTTGCAGTCACCAGCCCTCTGACCTCCTGGTATTCCTAGGAGTCTACCCAAATGCACATATTTATGGAATTCTCACATAGTAATAAAAATTTAGCCCTTTATTGGGTTTCTTGAGTTACATGCCCTTATAAACAGCACCCCAAATTTCCTCCCACTTTCCACTTCTTCATTCTCTACTACCTCTTACATATTTTCTAATATAATTGTTCTAAATTTACATTACTAAAGAACTGGGAACCAAAATGAGCATGTTCTTAATTATAATCAATAAAGAATAGCCCTTTGAAGAGGATGAAATAGCATTAATATGAGACATGACCTTTTCCTAAAAGGCAAGGAAGTTAGGATGTTGCACAATATACTATGCACTTGAGACTGTAGACAATCAAAGTAGATTTTAAGAATAAAAGAGAAATGCCCTGTGAGAGAAAAAGAGGAAGATGAAATCTCTAAAAGTGGAAATATACCTGTAGGAGAGATATTCAAGACATGTGTGAGGAAAAGAGAGAAGGAACCAGCATCATTCTCCAATTAACCCTCCACATCTTACTCAAGTTAGCCATTCTCAAAAAGGCCTTCTCTAAACTGTTATTCAGTGTATCAGCTGGTGATAGCCTCTCCTAAGACCTTCTTATTCTATTACATAGCTCTCTGTATGTCTACTTAACCAATGTATGAGTTCCCATTGAATTGTAAGCTTCACACAGTTGCAGAAGAGGCCAGTGAGCACTTTTGTTCATCATTGTTTCTCTAGCACAATATCTTGCAGATGGCTACCACTCAAAACATTTGTGAATGAAATACTGGATAAGTAGATAATTGTTAATTCTAACTCCTGGTCAAAAATTCTCATGTTAGGAGCACAGGAACAGAAATCACAGTGTATGTGGCAGTTAAGGATAGAGAAATGAAAATCAAAATCATGAATTTAAACTGTGAATATATATGGTAAGTCCTTGATCAGAGGCTTTCCTGACAAGGGGTCTATTAATGGGCTTCTGGTGTAGCAAAAGGAGAATACAAGGCAGACATTATAGGTAAGACTTAGCAAAAGCAGGTGGTATGACAATCAGAAATAGGCAATAACATATGATTGATTGATTTATGTATAACTTATTTTTCTCATGGAAACCCTTGACTCTTTTGTTTCTCTATGGTATTAATGAAATATCAATAGAAAGCTTTCATAATAATGCATTTTACAAAATCTGAGTTATTCAATCTTTCATAATGCCAACTTGTTTTCACACAAAATCACTATTTACTCTATAATAGAGTGCCTAAATAAATAGAATCTTTCAAGGGCCAAAAGGATGAGAGCAGAGCCTTGTGATATCTGTACTTAAAGCCCTAGATTTACAAAGGAATTTAGGAGGCTTCATGTAAGAAAAATAGATTATGACAGGAGGGAGAAAAGAAATGGCTGAAAGGCAGCCTCATTCTACATGCCACCTAGCCAGGAGATGCTTATGCTGTCTATACAGACCAGATCTTTATCTTTGCAGAGATGGAACAACAAAAGCTCAAGAACTATGTTAAAAACAAAACACATTCCATCAGGTACTCTGCAGTGCTGAGTAAAGTGAGAACCTTTTCTTAGAGCAGAGTTGTGTCTTTGCATACCACTGAACAGGACTAGTTCAGGAGCAATGGCCATATGCCAGATTCATAACCCAAATGATATCCACTCTCCCAATCCAGATCAAAGAGGCAGGTGGAGAGTTAAATAAGTACATACATGTTCCTGATGTGGAGACAGAAAGATCACCTTAGTTTTATCAAACTAGACATTAGGAAAACAGCAAATGATATTAGGAAAACAGTAAATGATAGATAGACTGGAAGGGTCAGTAAGTAATAAGAAGTAAGTTCTGCCAACAGGAAAATAGTGTCTTTAAATAAATTTATCATTTTTTCCAATTGTTTTGCATTCTCATATACTATATATATATATATATATATATATATATATATATATATATAATGTTAAAAGTGCTTGGTAATAAGGAAGACTAAAGCAAGAGTGAATATATATGTAAACATGTAGCTGCATAGTATGCATAAATCAGAATGAAAAAGTTCACTGTACTTTTAAGAAGCTACATACAGTTTGGAAGCTGAAGGTATTAAACAATTGTTGCTCTTCCCCATTAGTGACAATGAAATAAAAATAGAAAATGTATTACTTTGATTTGGAAAAAATTTGAGAATGTCAATTTTTTGGATATTAAATACAAAAATTCTGAAATAAGCATTCACATGACAAAGTTCAGTAGAATTAGGCTAAAAGAGTTAGAACTGGAAAGGAAAAAAAGAGAGTGAGAAGAGGAAAGACAGAACAGAGGGGGGAGAGGGAGAGGGAAATGAGGCAAAACAGAACAGAGTGGGAAAAAGAAAACAGAAGGGAGGGAAACAAGTGCATTAATACCTCAATAAAATAAGTTGTTTGCTTAATTTTTTAAAAAATTTTCCCTATTAAAGTAGGAATGCTTGTTGTGAAAAAAAATTGTAAAACACTAAAATATGCAAAATTATCTGAGTTTCTACCAATTAGAAATTTAATATAAAATATTTTGGCTTATGTCCTCCAAATTAATATTTGTATCATATATAAATGTGTGTCATTAATTTAATGAAGGGATTTAATCAATAGAACAAAGCTCAAACCTTCCCAACCTATATGTTTAAATACATATAGCAGCCAAGCCTATATCCAACTCACCGTCTTCAAGAATAGCCAATATTGAAAGAATCTACAATCCTGACTAATTACTGCTCCATGCATGTCTTAGCACTATAACTGGGGTTCAAGGACAAAGTTTATAATGAGATTGAGAATCCTCTCCCTGAAGAGGAGTAGCTGCTCTTCTGCAGCCACATGGGATGAGAACATGAATGACAATGAATTCAAAAATTATCACCATAGGTTTATCGGCAGAAAATAAGCACACGGACAAGGGAATCCCTTGGGACTTTCAAATTTCTCCCCTTAGCTTTCCAATTTGAAAGAATTGCTCATTCTCTAACAACCCACTTTTTCTAATTATTCTCTTGCCATCAGTCCTATAAGAATAATATCTGAGCCAACCTAGAATTTCTCCAACTCATTACCCAAGGTTGGTCTATACTCTAATGATTGTGCCACTCTTTTCCAGTAAATATCATTTATTTGATCTAGAAGTTAGGTCAGCTACTGAACACTTATTTAAAATTAAGTTTGTGGTCAGTAATGTTTTGCATCTGTAAATCTCTTACCCAAGAAGCTTATATTCTAGTTGCATAGTTAATACTAACCATGTATGAACATGCAAGTAACTAAGTTTTAACATATATTGGGCCAACTTTAGAGCTACAGAAATTTAGGGAATTGGTGAGTTTTCTAGGCTTCCTAACTCAATTTCCTTTAGAAGAGGCTTAGAAGTTGGCACAATAAAAACTGCAAGGTTAAAATGGAAACATGCATCATTTGAGGACATCACAGAAAGATTATGTACGGGGTGGTTAGCCTAGATAAGTATAAAATCATGAGAGACTGACTTTCTTTTAAGAAAGGAAAAAGCAGCTCTAATATCTGTCAGCTGATAGCTTTTCTGGCACAAATATCTTGATTGAGGACATCCACTTAATATAAACAATTTCACTAAGTATGAGCATCCTTTTTTAAAGATTTTATTTATTTATTTGAGAGAGAGATAATGAGAGAGAGAGAGAGGGAGAATGAGAGGAGAGAGAGCAGCAGGAGAAGAAGACTCCCTGCAGAGCAGGGAGCCTGGTGCAGGACTTGATCATGGGACTCCAGGATCATGACCTGAGCTACAGGCAGTCGCTTAACCAGCTGAGCCACCCAGCCGCCAAAGATGAGCATCCTGAAGGCATCTGCTTCTGGAAAATATCCTCTAACAACTCCAAATCCAATATCAAGCTCTTCCTTGAACACTTTTACTGAGACCCCTAACATCTCACCACTGTGTATGGTGTCTCTTGTTAGAGCAGGTGATGAATCCTCATTTTTAAAAAACTGTAATTGTATTCCTGGTGACTGTTGGCTAGAGAACCATGATATTCCCTATGTAGAAGACTATCTGTTGGTCTGCATGTTCATCAGTAACTAGTGTTCTCAGGGCTTTTTCATCTGAATAGGTTCTAGTGTTGCTTCCTTGTGTTTTAGTGTACATTTCCCTGAAGTCCAGTGATGCTGAGCATCTTTTTACGTATTTATTTGCCATCCATATAATTTTCTTTGGTGAAGTGTCTGCTCAAATCATTTCTCCATGTTTTAAATTGGGTTGTGTCCTTATTACTGAGTTTTGAGCGTTCTTGTATATTTTAAATATGTCTTTCACAACATATATGTTTTGCACATTAAGGTTTTAATTCCAGTATAGTTAACATACAGTGTTGTATCAGTTGCGGGTGTACAGTATAGTGATTCAACACTTCATATGACACCCAGTGCTCATCACAAATGCCCTCCATAATCCCCACCACCTATTTCACCCACTCACCTCCCCTCTGGTAACCATTAGTTTATTCTCTACCATTAAGAGTCTGTTTCTTGGTTTGTCATTCTCTCTATCTTTTTCTTTTGCTCATGTGTTTTATTTCTTAAATTCCACAGATGAATGAAATCATATGGTATTTGTTTTTCTCTGAATGACTTATTTCACTTAGCGTAATACTTTCTAGCTTCATCTGTGTTGTTGCAAATGGCAAGATTTCATTATTTTATGGCTGAATAATAATCCACTACATATATGGATTATATATAATATATATACATATACATATAGATAAAGAAAATGTGGTAAATATACATATATATATACATACATATATACATACAACGAAGATAAATACATATAGATAAAGAAGATGTGGTAAATATACATATATATACATACATATATATACATGTATATATATTTACCATACCTAATATATTTACCATACATAATATACCATGTATATTATACATATACATATACACGTATATGTATATGTATATTTACCACATCTTCTTTATCTGTATGTATATATATATGTATATATGTGTATATATGTATATATACATATATATGTATATGTGTGTATATGTATATACACATATACACGTATATATATATGTATATTTACCACATCTTCTTTATCCATTCCTCTATCAGTGTACACTTTGGCTGCTTCCATAATATGGCTATTTTATATAATGCTCCTATAAACATCAAGGTGCATGTATTCCTTTGAATTAATATTTTTATACATTTTGCATAAATACTCAGTAGTGATATTACTAGATCATAGGGTAGTTTTATTTTTAACTTTTTGAGGAACCTCCATCCTTTTTCCACAGTGGCTGCCAAGTAGGTTTAGAGGGAACACACCTCAACATAATAAAGGTCTTAGATGAAAAACCCAGAGTGAACATCATACTCAATGGGGAAAACTGAGAGCTTTTCCCCTAAGATCAGGAACAAGACTAGGATCTCGATTTTCACCACTTTTATTCAACATAGTACTAGAAGTCCTAGCCACAGCAATCAGACAACAAAAAGAAATAAAAGACATCCAAATTGGTAAGAAAGAAGTAATATTTTCACTATTTGCACATGATGTAATACTATACATAGAAAACCCTAAAGACTCCACCAAAAAAAAACCTATGAGAACTGATAAATGAATTCAGTAAGGTAGCAAAATATAAAATCAGCTACAAATATCTGTTGCATTTCTACATACTAATAAAGAAGCAGTAGAAAACAAAATTAAGAAAAAATCCCCACTTAACAATTGCACCAAAATAATAAAATACATAGGAAAAAACATAACCAAAGAGGTTAAAGACCTGTACTCAGAAAACTATGAAACACTGATGAAGGAAACTGAGAAGACACAAAGAAATGAAAAAACATTCCATGCTCATGTATTGGAGGAAAAAATATTGTTATTCAGCAATCTAAAGATTTAATGCAATCCCTATCAAAATACCAACAGCATTTTTCACAGAACTGAAACAAACAGTCCAAAGATTTATATGGAACCACAAAAGACAGTGAATAGCCAAAGCAATCTTGAAAAAGAAAAACAAAGGATGAAACTGTACCACTGTTTTTCACCATACACAAAAATAAATTAAAAAGGATTAAAGACCTAAATCTGAGGTGAGACCTGAAACCATAAAAATCCTAGAAAAGAGCACAGGCAGTAATTTCACTGACATATGACATAGCAACGTTTTCCTAGATTGGTCTTCTGAGATAAGGGAAATGAAAGCAAAAATACCCACAGTCCTGATTTCTAACACTTGCCTGAAAAAGGAAGCAAAAGATTAGCAGCAGTCCTGAAACCATTTTTTCTCTTCTACCACTAAAAGATAGTGGTCCGGTTTCATCCTTTTGCATGTAGCTGTCCAGTTTTCCCAACACCCTTCATTGAAAAGAATCTTTTTCCCATTATATATTCATTCCTCCTTTGTTGAAGTTTAGTTGACCATATAATTGTGGGTTTACTTCTGTGTTTTCTATTCTGTTTTATTCTCTTTTTTGTGTCAGCACAATATTGTTTTGATTACTGTAACTTAGTAGTATAACATGAAGTCTGGAACTTTGATGCCTCCAGCTTTGTTTTTCTTTTACAAGAAAGAAAATCCATGCTGTCTTCTGCCTGCCCTCTTGTGAAGATGGATGCAATTCTAAGCATCATACTGTCTTCTGAAAGCTTCTGAATATAATAATGATTTTATAGGACTACCTTGATTATCAAATAGGATAAATATAAGCACTTTGTAAAAGATGCAATCCTTAAAAATTTTAATATTATCACCAACAAATTTATTATTGTCTGTAATAATAGGGATTAGAGAAAAAGAAATGTTATTTCTGTTTATATTTATCTTTGCTACTTCTCTTCTATAGGTTTAGAAAATAACTCCCTTCTAATGAGCAAATAGAGTAAATATGAACTGTAATTCTAGGAATATCAATGGTTAACTGTCTTAAACAAAAAAATCCTCAAAACCCGCTCCCTAATTTGCTTGGTCCTGACCCCATAGATTACAGGATTCAGGGCTGGTGGGACAACTACATATAGGTTGGCCAAAAGGATATGAATATACTGGGGGATATTATGGCCAAAACGGTGTGTCAAGAAGGAGAAAAATGCTGGTGTGAAAAATGCTAAGATAACACCAATGTGGGAGCCACAGGTGTTGAGAGCTTTGCACCGGGCTTCCCAGGAGGGCAGGCAGAATACAGCACAAAGGATCCTGACATAGGAAAGTGCAACAAGAAGCACATCCAATAGTAAAATAGACATATCCCCAAGACCAAATATTACATTGACTTTGATGCTGGCACAGGCCAGACGGGCAATGCCCATGTGTTCACAGTAGGTATGAGGGATGATACGGTGGCCACAGAAGGGCAGCCTCAGGAGAAGAAACACCAGTGGTGTCACCATGCCTAGGCTTCGCAGAATAGCAATGCCTCCAATGATGCTGATGATTTTGCTGGTGAGGATCATGGTATACTGAAGGGGTTTACAAATGGCTGTGTAGCGGTCAAAGGCCATGGCCACCAACACAATGCTCTCCATGGCAGTGAAGAAATGGATGAAGAACATCTGGGAAAGGCAGCCTTCAAAAGATATATCCCTGATCCTGAACCAGAAGATGCCCAGCATTTGGGGGATGGTGGCTGTGGACAAGCCCAGGTCGATGGAATCCAACATGGCCAGAAAGTAGTACATGGGCTCATGGAGACTATGTTCAGTCTGGATCACAAACAGGACAGCGGCATTCCCCAGGAGTGCAACAAGATATATGAAGAAAAAGGGAAATCCAATCCAAATGTGCACATCTTCTAGTCCTGGGATACCCAAGAGAAGAAATGAAGAAGGGTGGAACTGGGTGTCATTAAGTATAACCATTCTTTCTGCCACAATTTTTGCACAATTCTGTTGTGGATGCAATTATTGACTTCACATTGGTGAATTTTTCTCCTCTTCTCCCTTTGTCCAGATTTCTGGTAAAATGAAAAAGAGCACTTTTTAACTTTCTATTATTATGTTCAGTTTTGATTCCCTTATTCTAATTCAAAAAGAAGTAATTATTTTAGTCAACAGTACAATATTATATACTTCAAAATTGCTAATAGACTATGTCATGGGGTGCCTGGGTGGCTCAGTGGGTTAAAGCTTCTGCCTTCAGCTCAGGTCATGATCCCAGGGTCCTGGGATCGAGCCCCGCATCGGGCTCTCTGCTCGGCAGGGAGCCTGCCTCTCCCTCTCTCTGTGCCTGCCTCTCTGCCGACTTGTGATTTCTGTCTGTCAAATAAATAAATAAAACCTTAAAAAAAAAAAAGACTATGTCTTGGTGATCGCAGCTTTGTAGTAAAGCTTGAAATCAGGCAACATGATGCCGCCAGTTTTGCTTTTCTTTTTCAGCATTTCCTTAGCAATTCAGGGTCTCTTTTGATTCCATACAAATTTTAGGATTATTTGATCCAGCTCTTTGAAAAATATCAGTGGAATTTTGATTGGGATGGCATTAAGAGTATAGATTGCTCTAGCAAAGCTGTGGTCACCAAGACAATATGGTACTGGCATAAAAACAGACACATAGACCAGTGGAACAGAGTAGAGAGCCCAGATATGGACCCTCAACTCTATGGTCAAATAATCTTCAACAAAGCAGGAAAAAATATGCAGCGGAAAAAGGACAGTCTCTTCAATAAATTGTGCTGGGAAAATTGGACAGCTATATGTAGAAGAATAAAACTTGACCATTCTCTTACACCTTACACAAAGATAAACTTGAAATGGATAAAAGACCTCAATGTGAGACAGGAATCCATCAGAATCCTAGAGGAGAACATAGAGAGTAACCTCTTTGATATCAGCCACAGCAACTTCTTTCAAGATATGTCTCCAAAGGCAAAGGAAACAAAAGCGAAAATGAACTTTTGGGACTTCATCAAGATCAAAAGCTTCTGTACAGCAAAGGAAACAGTCAACAAAACAAAGAGGCAACCTATGGAATGGGAGAAGATATTTGCAAATGACAGTACAGACAAAAGGCTGATATCCAAAATCTATAAAGAACTTCTCAAACTTGACACACACAAAACAGATAACCATGTCAAAAAATGGGCAGAAGACATGAGCAGACACTTCTCCAATGAAGACAAACAAATGGCTATCAGACACATGAAAAAATGTTCATCATCACTGACCATCAGGGAGATTCAAATCAAAACCACATTGAGATACCACCTTACACCAGTTAGAATGGCCAAAATTAGCAAGGAAACAACGCATGTTGGAGAGGATGTGGAGAAAGGGGAACCCTCTTACGCTGTTGGTGGGAATGCAAGTTGGTGCAACCACTTTGGAAAACAGTGTGGAGATTCCTTAAGAAATTAAAAATAGAACTTCCCTATGACCCTGCAATAGCACTACTGGGTATTTACCCCAAAGATACAGATGTAGTGAAAAGAAGGGCCATCTGTACCCCAATGTTCATAGCAGCAATGGACATGGTTGCCAAACTGTGGAAAGAACCAAGATGCCCTTCAACGGACAAATGGATAAGGAAGATGTGGTCCATATACACTATGGAGTATTATGCCTCCATCAGAAAGGATGAATACCCAACTTTTGTATCAACATGGATGGGACTGGAAGAGATTATGCTGAGTGAAATAAGTCAAGCAGAGAGAGTCAATTATCATATGGTTTCACTTATCTGTGGAGCATAATAAATAACACAGAGGACATGGGGAGATGGAAAGGAGAAGGGAGTTGAGGGAAATTGGAAGGGGAGTTGAACCATAAAAGACTATGGACTCTGAAAAACATTCTGAGGGTTTTGAAGGGGCAGGGCGTGGGAGGTTGGGGGAGCCAGGTAATGGGTTTTATGGAGGGCACGTATTGCATGGAGCACTGAGTGTGGTGCATAAACAATGAATTCTGTTATACTGAAAAGAAATTAAATTTTAAAAATTAAAAAAAAGACTATATCTTAAGTGTTCTCATCCCAAAAAAGAAATTGATAATTATGTAATGTGATAGGAAAAAACTATGGTGGTAATCACACTGTAATTTATAAATACATCAAATCAACATACCATATACCTTGAATTTACAGAGTGTTTTATGTCAATTATAATTAATTTTTTTGGAAAAGGAAAGAAGATTAAAGACACTCCTCACTTTTGTAATCCTCTCCTGAGCATTGAATGGTACCAGAAGCAGAACCAGCCTTAATCCGCTGCCACTATCCCTAATAAGAAAACTGACATAAAGACAAGAGGTATAGTTTAAACTCAAACTCTGAAGTGTAACCAGAAATAAATGAGAAAGATTAATGTAGGCAGCCATGGACTGGGCTGGAGTCAAGAGACCAAACCAGGTCCCAACTCGCACCTCCTGGAAGCCCAGGGGTTAACAGCCCTATGGGTGGAAAAGTTGAGCAGCACTTGACAAAGGGCCTGAGCTATGGATCCTAAGACTCGCTGATGTGGTTGCCTGCATGTGCTTATCTGGAATGGGCAAAACAGGCCTGCTCAGTAAATCATTGTGGGATTGTGCTGTCCTTGTATGGGCCATAAACTACACCATTGTAAGCCACTTTGAAGTTAGTGCAGCTGGTTAAGGAGTTAGCTGAACACCAAGGCCACTGGCTTCAGAGGATCTGCTATTAGTCCATGGGAAATAGATAATAGGGAAGCTTGAAGTGTTTTTGTGCATGCTGCAAAACTCTGTAGTAAACAGCTAAAAATAGACACTTCCATATGACTGTTGCTGTTAGCTCTATTATGCCTCACAGTCGTGAATAAAATTGGCATTGCTTGGACATCATTCACCTTGCTCCTCCTGTCCCCATCTCTTTGTGTCTTGTCGTCATTTCACCATCCTCTTACCCTCTCAATCCTGGTCGTGTTGTCGCGCCGGCCACGACAGATTAAAGTCCATAGTCTGTGTATCTGATCATGTTCCACATATTTTTACTTAATGTGCATAGTGCTTTGTTTGGTGTTTGTAATCCCAATCATTCCCCTATTAGGTAATCTAAAAACCCCAAAATGTTGTGTACATAATCCTGTGTGTTCATATGCATGTTGTGTGCATATTTGTGTTTACACATTTTTATGGGCACTTGTGAATACTAGATGGTCTGGTTCTTAGAACAGAAGAAACAATTTATCTTCATTTATTCATATGAATGAAAAAAACTCAGCCACACAAAAGTTGTCAACTTAAGAAATTCTGAAATAGAGGAACTAATTAAAAAGAGACAGGCCAAGAGGCACCTGGGTGGCTCAGTTGGTTAAGCAGCTGCTTTTGTTTCAGGTCATGATCTTAGGATCTTGGGATCAAGCCCAACATTGGTCTCCCTGCTCAGCTGGGAGTCTGCTTCCCCCTCTCTCTCTGTCCCTCTGCCCATCCCATCTGCTTGTATGTTCACACACGCACATGCACTCTGTCTCTCTCAAAAAAAAAAAAAAAGTAAAATCTTAAAGAAGAAGAGACAGAACAGCAAATAATTTCAGTGTCATATTTTAGAAAATAAACAACTCAGTTCCCATCATAATTTGTTCTAGAAAAAAATATTACCTATCAGATTTGAAAAATAATGACTAGGAGAGGGAGATAGTTGACAAAAAATATTTTACAATTATGGTTAAACATAACTTGAGAGATTATTTTAATCTAGGTAAATTTATTATCTGGAGAGTAAATGTATCCAGTAAACAAAGACAAACCAAAAGAGACTCTTAATGTCATAAAACAAACTGAGGGGGGTGGGAGGGAGGGGGGATTGGGAGAGGGCGGAGGGGTTACATTATAGGGTTAAATAAAGCTTAAATAAAGTTAAAAAAAAAACTTAAAAAAATAAATTAAAAAAAAAAATTTAAAAAAAAAAAAAAAAGAAAAACTTAAAAAAAATGTCCAGGTATAGGCCACCTGGGGGAGGGAAAACTAAATATTCTGGGCAAGTCTCAAATATATCTCTGCTTTATACCTATGGGGGGAGGGCAGGAACATCTTAGACGTTGTCAAATTCAGTTCCTACCAAGAGTCTATCCTAGCTCTAATGTCTTTACTGGTGTCTCCCTCCCTTAAAGTAACATTGAAAGAGGAAGTATCAAATGATTTCATTTTATATCACTCATCCAGAATATGTGGAACTCTGAACTTATTTATAGTAAGTTAAAATTTAAAAAAAGGAAGACGTTCATTACTTCACAGTTTATTTGGGAAAAACTAGTCCCACAGAAAATGTAGATCTGGTTGAATGTGACTTGTGAAATTGTGCAGAAAGCTTTGATTCAACTTTAGGAATACTTGGGTACTGGTGTAAGTCAAAACTGACAAGACTCCATTAAAGACAAATGCATATGAGGGTCAGTATGGTCTATTTTAAATGCATGCCCAAGATAAATGCCTTGCTAAATATGCCATTTGAAACCTATGAAGAATAGCAGAAAGTGAGAGATAATTTCATAATTGAGAAATTCAAGAAATAGATCTCTATATGTGTATGCATGTGTAACTAAACTTGGTCTGCTAGGGTTAGGGAGGAGACAGTTGACATTCTCCATTTTGTTATGTGAAACTATCAGAGACAGTGTTCTGCCTTTGATTAGTGGAGAATATACAAAGTAAGTAGAGAGGTAATCTTCACAATTTATTCCATCAAATATTTAGGAGGTCCTCTATGCACCAGCATTGCTTAGGAAATATGATTGCAAGTTTGAATAAAACTTGTCATAAAGCCTCAAGGAGGCCACTAAGTGGTAAGAGAGAGAAAATTCCAATGACGAAATTTAAAAATTGCATTGCAAGTGTGTGTTAGGAGTGTGCACAGAATGTTGTGAGTGTGGAGGTGGAGCAAGAAAAATTCCATGAAGGAGATTAGTTCTGAAGCTAAGAATTCACAGAACAATTCTTCAGCTCAAGAAGGAAGTAGATTTTATTCAAGATAGAGTGAAGAGCAAGGAGAAATTGAAAACACAAGCAGAGTGACCAGTGGGGGCATAAAAAAGGAATCTGTTATCATCCTGATGACCGTATCCAGAAATTCAGTACATTGATGACCAGATTCAAAATTGTCTGGTGTCTTGGTCACTCCTGGGGCTCCATACAATATAATATAAGAGAATAAAATAGAGCTACATCTTCTAGAAAATCAACTTATCCTATGTATTTCTGTAGATTTTTTAGGAAGGCTTGAAAATTGGTGCCTCTGAAAAAAATCTATTTTCAGTCTGTAAACATTGGTCAAAGCAACCAATCACTTACCATTCTGTAATTACATCAACATCTATTCATATATCTTCTAATCTCTCCTGGATTTAGAAATAAAACTGCGTCTCAGCCCCTCATTAAACCTCTTAACTCTAAGGTGCTACATGGAATTATATCCACCAATCCAGCAGCCATTTCCTTCATGTGTCATCCCTTTATTCTATGTTATTCCACCAACCTCCACTATACCCACTATATCCACTTTCCCATTTCCTGGAACTGCTGACAAAAGGAAGAGAGATGGCAGATACCTACTTTCCCATACTCGCCTAATCTTGTAGTCTCATGGCCACCCTGCTTTCATGCCCCCTAATAATTTTCTCAGATGCTTCACCAATCTAGGTCTCATTTTCAAAAGAAGTATATCCTTCAGGGACATCCTTCAAGATTCATTTGTTCACAAATTCATTAATTCAGAAACACTGATTAGTCAGTCACCTTTACTATTCCTGACACAGTTCTAAAAATAGAGAAAGCAAGTCCTCACCATTTTGATACTCACATTTATGCACCCATATGAAGAGTCAGAAACAATGGTTAAATTGATACAGGATACATTTGCACATCTCTTTCCACATCTCACCTTTTAGTTTCACATGTGAGATTTTGCGCAGTCATAAGTATAAACACACACAGGCAAAAGTGTAACCTCAGGAGATTAGGAATATAAGTTACACTCTTTATTTATCTTGTTTTCATTTTCATCTTTCCTTCAATTCTCCATACTATTTCTCCATACTACCTTGCCATAAGCTCTGTCTCCATCCCTTTTGCTGTTTTTTACAATTTAATCATGATATGACTTACATTGTTCTTTAATCTCCAAGAAATATTCTGTGGTATTTTCTTGAGACATGTCTCTTATTATGCTGAATAGAAGATGTTTATATTTTTCTTACAGCCCCACGTCCCCTGGGATGGAGATAAATAGTATCCTGGAGATCCATTCCCATGGACCTATAACTATTTGACCTGACAGCTGCCAGGGAATACCCCTCAATGGGGTGTATCCTTATATGACCTGACTCAAAGTTCATTTACCATGAGCAGCCTTTTCCCTGGGCTATTACTCAAAAACAAGTAATAGAAATTGCTTAACATTGCAGCTTCCTGAAACAGGAATATTAGTTGGACCTAAAAAGAGACTGACTTAAAAGGAAAAATTGGGGAATGAATTGACCATACAGAGTTTTTCAAAGTTCTGAAATATTCCTAAACCATAAAGCCACATACATGCACACTACCATGTACTTGGCCAGGAAGGACCTGAGAAATCCCTAATCTCTCATCTCTGCCTGACCTTGAGGAAATAATATTAAAATACAGAATACAGTTCATTACACTAGAAAATATCTGGTGCATTCAAGAAGCCATGCCCCCCCATCTCTCTCCTTCTCTGTCTCTCTTTCTCTCATGCACACACACACACACACACACTCATACACAAATAAGGGGTGTGTGGGGTTGTTGTTACATTGCAGAATGTAATTTTTTTCACAAAAAAAACTACAGAAAAATATCCCTATGAATATAGATTTTTAAAAAATCAACAAACTACTAGCAAACCAAAGGCAACAGCATAGTAAAAGGATTATATACCATGACTAATTGTACTTTATCCCAGAAATGCAAGTTGGTTCAATATAATCAATAAATATGTTACCTAACATTAATGAAATAAAGGAAAAGGGCACATAAACCTCTCAATTGATGCAGAAAGAACAAATGACAAAACCTAGAAACCTTTCAAATACTCAACAAACTAAGAATATAAGAAAATTTCCTCAACTTGATAAAGATCATTCATTGGGGAAAAAACAACAAACTACTGTTTGTATCATACTCAAAGATGAAAGACTGAAAGCATTCTCCCTAGGATCATACACAAGACAAGAATGACTGTTTTTAACATTGCTATCTAACATTGTACTTGGAGTTCTAGCTAGAGAAATTAGGCAAGAAAAACTCATTCAAATATGAAAGGAAGGAGTAAACTATGTCTATTTATAGATGACATAATCTTTTGTAAAGAATATTGTAAAGAATACACCAAAAATGTATTAGATGTAATAAATGAATTCAACAAAGTTACACAATACAATTTTAACATACAGAAATCAGATGTATTTCCATATACTAGCAATGAATAATCTAAAAAAGAGATTAAGAACAAAATTCCATTTACAACACCATCAAAAAATAATAACATATATATTAAGGAATAAATTTAACAAAGGAAGTGTGATATTTTTATATTAAAAGCTATTACATACTGCTAAAGGAGAGCAAACTATATCCTCTTCCTATATCTGGAGTTTAGAAATGGGAATACATATTAGAAATCCACAGGATTAATAAATTACACTGAGATTATTCTGACCTTGATATCAATACTATTTTTGTCTTTATCATATAATGATCCTAATTTCTTTCTCAAAATTTTCTAAAATCATGAATGCAAAGAGTGTAGCAAACAAGGTAAATTTTAGGTAGAATTCAATTGGAACAAGACACAGAACA
>ML097998.1:0-30887 GCA_003697995.1 Taxidea taxus jeffersonii
GATCAATGGAACAGAATAGAGAGCCCAGAAATAGACCTTCAACTCTATGGTCAACTAATCTTCGACTAAGCAGGAAAGAATATCCAATGGAAAAAAGACAGCCTCTTCAACAAATGGTGTTGGGAAAATTGGATAGCCACATGCAGAAAAATGAAATTGGACCATTTCCTTACACCACACATGAAAATAGACTCAAAATAGATGAAGGACCTCAACGTGAGAAAGTAATCCATCAAAATCCTTGAGGAGAACACAGGCAGCAACCTCTTTGACCTCAGCCGCAGCAACTTCTTCCTAGGAACAACGCCAAAGACAAGGGAAGCAAGGGCAAAAATGAACTATTGGGACTTCATCAAGATCAAAAGCTTTTGCACAGCAAAGGAAACAGTTAACAAAACCAAAAGACAACTGATAGAATGGGAGAAGATATTTGCAAACGACATATCAGATAAAGGGCTAGTATCCAAAATCTATAGAGAGCTCAGCAAACTCAACACCCAAAGAACAAATAATCCAATTAAGATATGGGCAGAGGACCTGAACAGACATTTCTGCAAAGAAGATATCCAGATGGCCAACAGACACATGAAAAGGTGCTCCACATCACTCAGCATCAGGGAAATACAAATGAAAACCACAATGAGGTACCACCTCACACCTGTCAGAATGGCTAAAATGAACAAGTCAGGAAATGACAGATGCTGGTGAGGATGCGGAGGAAGGTGAACCCCCCTACACTCTTGGTGGGAATGCAAGCTGGTGCAACCACTCTGGAAAACAGCATGGAGGTTCCTCAAAAAGTTGAAAATAGAGCTACCTTATGACCCAGCAATTGCACTCCTGGGTATTTACCATAAAGATACAAACGTAGTGATCCAAAGGGGCACGTGCACCCAAATGTTTATAGCAGCAATGTCCACAACAGCCAAATTCTGGAAAGAACCTAGATGTCCATCAATAGATGAATGGATAAAGAAGAGGTGGTATATATATACAATGGAATACGATGCAGCCATCATAAGAAATGAAATCTTGCCATTTGTGATGATGTGGGTGGAACTAGAGAGTATTATGCTTAGCAAAATGAGTCAGTTGGAGAAAGACAACTATCATATGATCTCCCTGATATGAGGAAGTAGAGATGCAATGGGGGTGGAGGTTAAGGGGGTAAGAAAAGGATAAATGAATCAGGATGGGATTGGGAGGGAGACAAACCAAACGAGACTCTTAATGTCATAAAACAAACTGAGGGGGGTGGAGGGGAGAGGTGTCAGGAGAGGTGGGGAGTTACATTATATGTTTATAAAAAAACAAAAAATTAAAAAATCTTCAAAAAAAATAGTATTGCTAAACTGTCCTCCAAAAATGTAATACCAAATTAAATTGTTAATACAAAAAAAAAAAAAGGAATGCAGATTTCTTGTGCTTGCAGCAGTCTCACTGAACTTAGAAGACAAATTTTAGCATTTAAGGCTACCAAAAATTCCATAATTTAAGGGACAATAGTTCAGAGAGAGAGGAAGCACAGAGAACTGAGCCAATGTACAATTTTCCTTGAAGCAATTTTATGAGTAACAAGCTACACTTGTGTAGAGGGTTATTCTAAGAAACCAAACTAAAAGTAGACATAAGAAGAGAAAAAATATAGAGTTCATGGCCTCCAAAGGAAACAGTACCATAGTAAATGACCAAGGCTTTTTGGTAATGGTCTGAAAGGGATATATCATAGAGAAAGATCAAGAAAAGCAACCACTTTCTGGAAGGTAGAACATGCAGAAAAGTAAATCCAAGGTGATATATGGAAAGATAGACCATGTTGGGAGGGGCTGGCTCCCAGCAAGTGGTAGAGCAGTGGAGCACAAAATCAGAACTTTTAGAAGTCTGCTCCACTGAGGGACATCACTCTAGATGCTAAGCAGGGGTTGGAGTCCTTGCTGACACAGTATGGTCTCAGGACCCATGAAGTCACAAAGAGACTAGGGGTGCCTGAGTGGCAGAGCCCCCAGGTATTGTAACTGGGAAGCTGGATATATATATGGAGCCAGGGAGTGGGCTCTCAGCTCGGGGTCACCTTAAATGGTGATCTGAGGCACAGTTGGGCTACTGCTCTTTGAGCAGGGGTCCCACAAGTGGCAGATCCAGAGGGACCCCTTCCTTCCTCCTCCAGGGGTTGCAGCACAGAGTGCACTGCAGGAATCTGCTGGGTTTGGAGTCTTTGAATGGGGCCATCCAACAGAGATAGAAATGCTCAGTCACAGGCTTGGTAAGCACGGAGTGCAGCTGGAGACCAGGGAGACAGGAGGGATTGACTGCTTATCTCTGAGGGCATATTGAGGGGTGGGGTCCTGAGCTCCCAGCTCCTATGGGCCAGAGATTGGGAGGCTTCCATTTTCATTCCCATCCTTCAAAGCTATACAGGACAGGGAACAGAACCTACCGAGAGCAAAACCGAGCAGATTACTTAGCCTGGCCCCTGGCAAGGGAGATGCAATTCCGCCTTGGGCAAAGCTTTACATATGAGAATCAATGCAACAGGCCCTTCCCCCAGAAGATCAACAAGAATATCCAGCCAAGACCAAGTTCACCAATCAGTGAGAACTCAAAACTCCACAGCTATGAGAATAAAGCACATAGACTTCATGGCTTTTCTACCATGATTCTTTAGTCTTTCCAAGTAAATTTTTTTTATATTTTATTTTTTTAATTCTATTTAATTTTTAGTTTTTTATGACTATTTTATGTTATCAATACCTTTTTAAGAATCTTTTTTAAATTTTCATTGTTAAAGTCATATTCTATCCCTTCATTGTATTTAGCCTTATTTTTTATATACATATAGGTTTTCTTTCTTTAAAATTTTGGGATACAGCTTTTTCTAACAGATCAATATACACCCAAAATCAAGACTGTAGCTCTGTTCTATTCACCAGTCATATATATATATATATATATATATATATATATTCATTTTTTTCTCGTCCTTTCTTCTCCCCCACCTCCCCCCCACAAGGTTTCAGGTCTCTTCTGATTTTAGTATTTTATTCTCTCAATCACCTGTTCTTATCTGGATAAAATGACAAGGCAGAAAAACTCACCACAAAAACAATAGAACACATCAATGAACAAGAAGCTGGTTCTTTGGAAGAATTAATAAGATTGATAAAATCCTAGCCAGACCAATCAAAAAGAAAAGAGAAAGGACCCAAATAAATAAAATCATGAATGAAAGAGGGGAGATCACAACAAACACCAGAGAAATACAGTTATAAGAACATGTTATGAGCAAATGTACGCCAGCAAATTTGACAATCTGGAGGAAATGGATGCATTCCTAGAGACACATAAACTACCAAAACTGAACCAGGAAGAAATAGAAAACCTGAACAGGTTGATAACCAGTAAGGAGATTGAAGTAGTCATCAAAAATCTCCAAACAAACAAGAGCCCAGGGCCAGATGGCTTCCCACAGGAATTCTACCAAACATTTAAAGAAGAATTAATGCTTATTCTCCTGAAACTGTTCCAAAAAATATAAATGAAAGGAAAACTCCCAAACTCATTTGATGCAGCCAGCATTACCTTGATCCCTAAACCAGACAGAGACCCCATCAAAAAGGACAATTCAGACCAATATCTTTGATAAACATGGATGTAAAAATTCTCAACAAAATACTAGACAATAGGATCCATTAAAAGAATTATTCACCATGACCAAGTGGGATTTATTCCTGGGCTGCAAGGTTGTTTCAACATCTGCAAATCAATCAATGTGATACACTACATTAGTAAAATTCTAATAGCTATTCTTTTCTAGGAAAGCCTAAAGGAAGAATAAAATAGTTCTTTAAAGGACTGAAAGCAAGTAACTACAGACTCACCATACAACTTACAATGAAAATCTCTTCATATATGCAGGCAAAATAAAATATCTTCAGACAATAAAAAAAGGCTAAAAGAATTAATTACTAGCAAATCTGCACTAAAAGACATACTAAAAAGGAGATATTTATGGGAGTGAAGCCATCTAAGTTAGAAAGAAGTATAATAATGCAGAAAAGAATGAAAAGTCCTAAAAAAGGTAAATTTAAATGGATATTGACAATTTAAAGTATTAGTAATGCTATATTTTGTGGTTTTAAATATGCATAAAATCAAAATTCTTGGCAACAATGTCATAAAATGTCAGAAGAAAATGAACTGAGGTAAAATATTAAAAGGTCCTTACATATTTGGAAAGTAATAAAAGCACTAATTTATATTACACTCTAATGAGACAAGGATGCATGTTGTAATCTCTAGGGTGACCATTAAACAATACAAAATGATTAATTATCAACAGGGTAATAAAGGAAACAATAATTTTTAAAAATCACTTAATTCAAAAGAATCCAAGGCAGGGGAAAGAGAGGAACATAGCCAAGATAGGCCCAAAAGAAAGCACATGGTAAATTGGTAAATACAAACCCTATACATCAGTAATGACATTAAATAAAAATGACTAAAGACTCTAAATAAAAGGCAAAAATTGCCAGACTAACAATGGAAATAAAACACAAACATATGTGCTTACCAAAGATATACTTCAAATATAAGGAAATATAAAACTTGGAAGTAAAGACTGTAAAAGGCATACCATGCATACAACTAACCCAAGGAACCTAATTAAGCTATATTAATACCACAGGCTATAAGGGAAGAAGATAGAGAGGAGACAAAGAGATAAATGTCATAATGATAAAAAGTCACCTCAACAGGAAGGAATAATTCTAAATCTGCATATAACCAATAATATGGTTTAATAAAGTATAAAGCATATATTGGCAAAGGGGAAAAATATATAAACCCACAATCTGATTAGAAGAAATTAACACATCTTTTTCACTAAATGACACAACAACCAGACAAAATATTAGTGAGGATACAGAAGATAAAAACATATTGTCTTAGTTTGGGGTTTCCCTGGAAGTACATCTAGAGATAAGGATTTCAATGCTGGGAACTGATTTGGGACATCCAGCAAACAGTGGTAGCAGACTGGGGAATTATTAAAGGAAAGAAAGCTGGCTTTTGTTACATGCTGCTATGGGCAATGGGGCTAATTCTTACGAGTGATCACTGAGAAACAGTTTTAAAAAAATTCTGGGGTGCCTAGGTGACTTAGTCGGTTAAGCATCCTACTGATTTTGAGTCCTACTGATGATCTGAGTTGTGAGATCTAGCCCCACATCTGGCTCCACCTGCAGTGTGGAGTCTGCTTTTCCCTCTCCCTCCCCCGGCTTGTACTCTCTCTCTCACAATCTCTAAAATACATACATACATACATACATACATATGTAAGTATGTAAGTAAGTAAATAAAATCTTAAAAAATATTCCTCGGTATTCACACCTGGAATATTTTTATACATCTACCCCCAAGAGTAATTAGTTAAGGGCTGCTTTCAAGGGGTATAAATCTCTAGCATTTCTGACCTACATGTGCATGGTAGCCTGACCTTCCACCATTTTAAGAAAAAGCCCTCAATCATAGAGTTGCTAATCACTGGCAATTTGAAGTAAACCAGAGCACATGGTAGTGTCCCAAGAATATGTGTGAGATATTGACAGCATCTGCTACAACAATTTTAAAAAATGACCTAATTGACATTTATAGAACACTGAACTGAAAAACTGTAGCACACACATTATTTCCAAGTACCCATGGAACATTTATCAAACTAGACCATATGCTGAGTCATAAAGCAAGTTTCAACAAATTTTAAATGATTAAAGTCATACTGAATATGTTCATTGACCACAGTGAAATTAAACTAGAATTTAACAACAAAATGATAGAGAAATCCACAAATGTCTGTAAGAATGTTTGTATAAACAAAATCAAAAACTGATGTTGTCTAATGTGGCAAAGAAGGCCTCTTGAGGTAGAAAAAATGCATGCGAAGATGTGGGAATTAGTCAGATAAGAAGGGTAGTAAAAAGCATGTTCCATACAGAGATAAGAATATGTGTGAAGGCTACAGAAGTCAGGGAAGGCTTCCTGAAGGAGGTGTCCTGAAATGAGCTTTCAAAGATTACTAAGATTTGGCTACACAGAGGAAAAGAAATGAAAGGACACTACAGCAGAAAGATAAGGAGTAAAACAGCAATAAACACAACATGTTGGTGTTAATGAACCTTAATTACATCTAGGTTCTTTGTTAGGTAGCCATGGGGAATTAAATTGGAGAGGTGGAATGGATCAGATAATGGTGTGGAGGGCTCAGATTTTAGATACAGCTCTATACGAAAGAGATGCCCATGTATATACTTATGTAGCAAGCTTCCTTCATAAGGGAAGCTTCAGTAGAACATTATTTAAAAACTTTAATTTATCCACAGAGATACTGAAAGCCACTGAGTAAATACATCCTTTTAATAGCACATGTAAAAGGGGTCTACCTTCTTTTCCAGGGAAGGCATTCTTCTGTTTAGTATATAGTGTAACAGCAGATTGCTATCAAGTCTAATGTTATTTAGTAGCAGATTGTTACAGTAGAACAATCTAATTCAGACCATTCTTGATCTTCCAGCAGTCCAGCAGCAATGGACTGTTTTAGTTAATTGAATATTCTGTATATTTGCCATGCAAACATGGAGGGTTTAGCAACATTTACAAGATGTGAGCACAACTCAAGTCACTTAATACAGATTAAGAGCTCAAAACTCATGTGCTTAAATTCAGTTCAATTCAGTTTATCTTTCTTTGATGAATCAGAAAGCTCTTTAGGATCTTACAGATAAGGTCTGAGGGACATCTATAGAAACACTGATTCTTACCAGATTATGTGTTCAAGCATTGCCACAGAAATAATTTCTTATCAGGTGATATTCTAAACTAGTACAGGAAAAAGTGTGATGGGATATTGGGAATACGTTGACGAATATCCTGCTAACAGTTGTAGAGATTTGGAAAAGGAGAGTGTCTCCTGTGCTGGGTCTTAGGGCTATAGGACTGTGAATTCCCCATGAGAACCACCAAGGAAGATATCACTTCGGTCCTGAGTCTTAGTGGACATATTCTATAGCTCTGTTCATTTACAATGATTGTTCCCTATGTCCATAGTCTAGTGTTTTATTCCAAGATGAGAATGGGTCACCATCCTTGGATTCTGATCCTTTAGGTTCCAGGATCTCCAGAATTCTGAAACCCAGAGTACTGTAGAAGGAGGAATTAAGGTAAGACACCATAGTAGGAATCCATAGTGACACGAGGGCATTACAATATATACAAGATGGTACGGAAAACTCAGAAGATGGAAACAAAATCTATTTCACTGTTAAAACTATTCTTAGGTAAGTGTTGGGGAAAGAACTAACATTTAATAAGATTAAATCTTCATGGGATGCCTGGGAAGCTTAGTCCATTAAGTGTCCACCTTTGGCTCAGGCCATAATCTCAGGGTCCTGGGATTGAGCCCCCCATTAGTCTCCCTGCTCTCACTGCTCAGTGTGGAGTCTGCTTCTCCCTCTCACCCTGCTCATGCTCACTCTCTCTCTCTCTCTCTCAAATAAATAAATAAAATCCTAAAAAAAATTCACAACTGTTATCATTATTACTATTATCAATATTATATTTACAAAATTATCCCCATTTTACAAAGAAGGAAACTTAAGCTCACCAAGATTAACTAAGCTAATGTATATAACCTATTCATACTCACAATGACTAAGTTTTGAATCAAGATTTAAACTGAGATTTGTCTGCTTCCAAAACTGCTTCCTTTTACTTCTTCTGCACACTCTCACATTCATTTTGGCAATAGCTCAGAAAGAAAAGAGGAAATAATGATAGCTAAAATGTTGAGAGTCATGTGTTAGGTAGTGAACCGAGCACTTCCACACATTATCTCATCTTAAAGTTACAGAAAATGAGGCCCAGAGAGCTTAGGTAACATGGCCAAGTCACATAGTAAATGGAGGACAAGAATTTGAATTTGAGAGTCTATTTTCTTAAGGACTGTGCTATATTTGACTAGAGGCATACCATATATATCCTAAACTGATCTTGGGCACTCAAAGTCAGAATGTCCAGAGTTCTTCATCCAATGCTGTATTCATATTTTAAATATGTTGTATTGGTTTTGCTCTTAACGCTCCATGAGAAGATACTGCAGAACCTAGCAAAGAGAAGACAGAATTTTATTCCTGGATAATGCCACTTGGCATAGGGCTATCTCCCACAGCACCCAGGGTCTGACGTAAAGAGGCAATATGTGACTCAGAGCCCAAGGGAATATTGTAGACTCTACACCAATTTATGTCACATGGTCCCAGATAAACTCCCCAGCTTCTTCTGAACTGGTTCATCTTCTGTAAACTTCCCTAGCATGCTCTTTCATTCCTCGTGAAGCTCCCCTCTTAGGAAACAATTCCCTACCTTTTCCTCTCCTCTTGGATCCTTCAGGAAAGAAATGCAGTAGTCAATTGCATATATTTGTTCTCAAGCTTGTGATATGCCTGAGGGGCTTCAAGTATTGTGGTTCTCTAGAAATCCAATTCACAAAGAAAGAGAGAGAGAGAGAGAGAGAGAAAAGATCAAATCTCTTGCTTTATTAATGGAGTACCATGTTACCCATAATTAACACTAGCTGTGGAAAGGTCAGGGTTTGAAATGGTGTGAACAGATTATCCCCTCCTTCTCACACACTACTCATATATAATACTGGTATCGAAGGGGAAGAAAGACCTCACAGCTGTGTCCTAACTATCGAAGGGGAAGAAAGGCCTCACAGCTGTGTCCTAACTGTGATATGTTCCATCAGAACTTTCTAACTAAGGAAATCTTCCTCTGGGGATACCCTCTAATCTGAGGAGTGTCCAAGTCAGGTACAAGGTGATGAGGAAAGGCACCATAAATCTAGCTAATAGCTCCCTATACACTAGAGTAGGTAATCTATGGCTTATGGACCAAATCCAGATTGCTGTCTGTTTTTGTAAATAAATTTTTATTGGAACACAGTCACACCTATTCATTTAGATATTGTCTATGATGGCTTTGCCATTACAATACCAGAATCGAGGAGTTGTACCAGAGAACACATAGTGCATCAGGTCAAACCTGTTTACCATGTGGTTCTTTATGGAAAAAGTTTGCCAGCCCTTGACGTGGTAATAGCTGACTTATAAGTTGTCAATGAACACAAAATTAACCCATACAAACTGATGCCTTCTGTTCCTTTCCACCCTCTTGTTTCTCTCCCTCAGTCTTCACTGGAGATCCCAAAAAGCATCTCTATAAAAACAAAAGTGAAGCTTTTAAAGAAATTTATTATTGTAGAAAGTGGAATAAAGGATAGAATCGAAAGGATGTCCATTATCACCACAGCTATTCAACATAGTACTAGAAGTCTTAGCCTCAGCAATCAGACAACAAAAAGAAATTAAAGGCATCCAAATCAGCAAAGAAGAAGTCAAACTATCACTCTTTGCAGATGATATGATACTATATGTGGAAAACCCAAAAGGCTCCACTCCAAAACTGCTAGAGCTTGTACAGGAATTCAGTAAAGTGTCAGGATATAAAATCAATGCACAGAAACCAGTTGCCTTTCTTTACACCAACAACAAGACAGAAGAAAGAGAAATTAAGGAGTCAATCCCATTTACAATTACACCCAAAACCATAAGATACCTAGGAATAAACCTAACCAAAGAGGCCAAGAATCTATACTCAGAAAACTATAAAGTACTCATGAAAGAAATTGAGGAAGACACAAAGACATGGAAAAATGTTCCATGCTCATGGATTGGAAGAACAAATATTGTGAAAATATCTATGCTGCCTAAAGCAATCTACACATATAATGCAATCCCTATCAAAATCCCATCCAATTTTTTCAAAGAAATGGAACAAATAATCCTAAAATTTATATGGAACCAGAAAAGACCTCAAATAGCCAAAGGAATATTGAAAAAGAAAGCCAAAGTTGGTGGCATCACAATTCCCGACTTCAAGCTCTACTACAAAGCTGTCATCATCAAGACAGTATGGTACTGGCACAAAAACAGACACATAGATCAATGGAACAGAATAGAGAGTCCAGAAATAGACCCTCAACTCTATGGTCAACTAATCTTCGACTAAGCAGGAAAGAATGTCCAATGGAAAAAAGACAGCCCCTGCAACAAATGGTGTTGGGAAAATTGGACAGCCGCATGCAGAAAAATGAAATTGGACCATTTCCTTACACCACACTTGAAAATAGACTCAAAATGGATGAAGGACCTCAATGTGAGAAAGGAATCCATCAAAATCCTTGAGGAGAACACAGGCAGCCACCTCTTCGACCTCAGCCGCAGCAACTTCTTCCTAGGAACAACGCCAAAGACAAGGGAAGCAAGGGCAAAAATGAACTATTGGGACTTCATCAAGATCAAAAGCTTTTGCACAGCAAAGGAAACAGTCAACAAAACCAAAAGACAACTGACAGAGTGGGAGAAAATATTTGCAAACGACATATCAGATAAAGGGCTAGTATCCAAAATCTATAAAGAGCTCAGCAAACTCAACACCCAAAGAACAAATAATCCAATCAAGAAATGGGCAGAGGACCTGAACAGACATTTCTGCAAAGAAGACATCCAGATGGCCAACAGACACATGAAAAAGTACTCCACATCACTCGGCATCAGGGAAATACAAATGAAAACCACAATGAGATACCACCTCACACCAGTCAGAATGGCTAAAATGAACAAGTCAGGATATAACAGATGCTGGCGAGGATGCAGAGAAAGGGGAACCCCCCTACACCCTTGGTGGGAATGCAAGCTGGTGCAACCACTCTGGAAAACAGCATGGAGATTCCTCAAAAAGTTGAAAATAGAGCTACCCTATGACCCAGCAATTGCACTACTAGGTATTTACCCTAAAGATACAAATGTAGTGATCCGAAGGAGCATGTGCACCCGAATGTTTATCTCAGCAATGTCCATAATAGCCAAGCTATGGAAAGAACCTAGATGTCCATCAACAGATGAAAGGATAAAGAAGATGTGGTATATATATATATACAATGGAATATGATGCAGCCGTCAAAAGAAATGAAATCTTACCATTCACGATGACGTGGATGGAACTAGAGGGTAGAGCGAAATAAGTCAATCAGAGAAAGACAACTATCATATTATCTCCCTGATATGAGGAAGTGGAGATGCAACATGGGGGGCTTGGGGAGTAGGAAAAGAATAAATGAAGGAAGATGGGATCGGGAGGGAGGCAAAACATAAGAGACCCTTGATCTCACAAAACAAACTGAGGGTTGCTGGGGGGAGGGGGGTTGGGAGAGGGTGGTGGGGTTATGGACACTGGGGAGGGTATGTGCTATGGTGAATGCTGTGAAATGTGTAAACCTGGCGATTCACAGACCTGTACCCCGGGGATAAAAACATAAATTAAAAAATGTTAAAAAAAAATAATAAAAAATTCCCTAGAATATAAAACACATGCATGGTAAGACTGAATTAAAAAGTCAGAAGGGAAAAGTTAGAAAAATTTTAGTTAGCATGAGGACACTTAAGACCCTGGAAGAGAGGATTTTTTGGAACATGACTTATTTTTTTTGAAATATTTACTAGAAAATATCTGACTTATACACAGCAAATAGGAAATAAATAACTCTTCTCTAGTCCTCATATTCATTCATTCATTCATTCATTTACTCACTCATTCAACATTTTTGAGCCAGGTACTAGAACAGATGTTGAGAATGCAATAGTGAATAATCAGAACTTGGCTTCTCTTCTGGGGGAACTACAGTTTAGTGGAAGGGAAATAGGAATTAAAGATAAACTCACAAGAAGTTACAACTCTGATAAGTACCATAAAAGAAAACCGCAGGAATACTCTTCAAGTATATAATAAGTAGTCCTAATCTAGATTGGAGAGGTAGGGTGTAACTAATAAATAATGGCAACATAGATAAAGGACATTTGAACTAAGACCTGAAGGGGATAGCAGTTTGTATGAATAGCTTTTTCTCCAATTCTTATTCTTGCCTGGGGATAGGAGTTTGGCATTTTCAAAGTATTAAAAGAAAAGAGTTTTCTTAGCAAAAGAAATATAGAATCATTAGGTTGAATATATAGGTAGAGTCCAGATCATATTTGACCTTGAATCCTCTAGAATTTTATCACAATAATAATTATTCATTTATAAGCAATTAACAAGCAACAAGTCATCATTATTTCACTCCAGGAAGAAAGTAGGAATAGATGAAAAGGGTGAGAGGCCATTCTTTACATGGGCAAAATCCTAGCGGCTCTTGGAATAGCTTCTGTCTCCCCTCAGTTTCATTCATCTTTTTTTCCTCTTCCATATTCTCTACTTTTCTGCTTACTTTCTCTTTTTCCTTGCCTTCCTCTACTCTGAATGGTCTACTGCCTTTGGATTTCAGCTCTCGAGTTTATGGTATTAGTTTTACTGCTTAACAATCAAATAGGCTCTTGTGGACTGGCCCGGGAAGCCAGATACCACTTAAAGTGTCAGAACATAGGTTGTGCGTCAGGCCGAGGTTTATCAACCCTCAAATAAGGGCAAATAACTTTTGTTTGGAAGTTGGAAAACATTTGTACTGCAGGTTACAGGCTCAGTGGTTGCCTGATGCTTGTTTCCTCGGAGATTACAGTGGACTCTCTCTTGGCATACAAATGCAAGTACACATAGGTCCACCTCCAGTTCAACAGATGAAGTGTGTGTGGCTGTGTTTGTACACGTGCACATTCTGTGACCCCCCCCCCCTTATTTCCAACTAAATTGTAACAAGCAATCCCTTGTCCATCATTGAACACCCACAGCCTGGGCCCTCTGACTTTCTCCTTCCATACTTCTTTTCTTCCTTCCTTGTTATTTCATTTCATAAATGTTTTATCTCCAGCTAAAAATTGTGTCATCAGCAAGCAGATGGGAAAAGCATCTTTTGTTAAAGGGTCCTTCCAAGCACAGCTGCAAGCTCATCATATTCTCAACCAACTACTTAGGCTAGATGGAAGGCTGGCCTGTTGTAAACATTTACAACTATATACTACAGACTACTGTGATTCAGTGGTAGTTGGCAGTATACCCCATACATCAGTTCTGTCCATCACCATAAAGCATAACCATTAGAGCTCTTATATCACAGTAACCACAGCTTGAATAATATTGTGAAGGAAATTTTTGTTTATCAAATATTTCTAAGCCTTGAGTGATCCCCCACTTATTTCAAGCAATATACATTTATATAACCTTAATTTTCTACTACCTAGAACATAAGAGCTAGGGTAATCCTAACCTATTAGGATTAAGCTCTCCACATTTCTGGGATTTCTTACTTTATCAGACCTCCCTCTTCTTCTCGACTCTGATGCCTGGTGATATGTCCCATGGTCACAGTTAGAAGAAAATGAATATATGACTGTAGAACAACCTCTGCCTTGTCTTGATGTTTCTGAGGGATATCCAGTTGAGGCAAGTCAATTTCCAGCTGAGATACCTGGGTGACCCTCAAGGCAACAGAGGATATATCTCAATCCTTAACCCACCTGTGTTCTCACCCAGCAAGGACTTAGAGCTGTTATTAATTCTACATCCATGTCCATGGCAGAGTCATTGCTGCGCTCAGAAACAAATCCTAAACTACTTTCTTCACTGGTACTGCCTCTCAATTTCAGTGTCACTTCTGCTTCTTTCTCTAGCTACTAGAAGAAAGCTTCCTTCAGGTGTTGCATGTTTTCACTAGCCTCTGGCACTTTGACTCTTCCACACGTTCATTTAATTCTACTGAAGACTGGCATCTCCTTAAAGGGTAAATCGGTATATGATAATCATTAAGAGCAGTGCTGGGGCACCTGGGTGGCTCAGTGGGTTAAGCCTCTGCCTTTGGCTTGGGTCATGATCTCAGGGTCCTGGGATGGAACCCCACTTCGGGCTCTCTGCTCAGCAGGAAGCCTGCTTCCTCCCCCTTTCTCTGCCTGCCTCTCTGCCTACTTGTGATCTCTCTCTCTCTGTCAAATAACTAACTAAATAAATATTAAAAAAAAAAAAAGAGCAGTGCTTCTCACACTTTGATGTGCATAAGTATCGTATCACCAGGGGATTTTCTTCTTCTTCTTTTTTTTTTCCTGAGGGATCTTCTTTTTTTTTTTTTTTTTTTAAGATTTTATTTATTTATTTGATAGACAGAGATCACAAGTAGGAAGCAGGCTGTCCGCAGAGCAGAGAGCCTGATGCGGGGCTGATTCCCACGACCCTGGGATCATGACCTGAGCCGAAGGCAGCGGCTTTAACCCGCTGAGCCACCCAGGCGCCCCCTTGAGGGATCTTCTTAACATGCGGATTCTAACATAGATGGCCAGGGTGGGGACTAAGAGTTTCCATTTCAAATGTGCTCCTAGATAATGGTGATAATCATGGTCCACGGGAAGATTAATATCTAATATACAAGTCTGTATATTAAATAAGCCAACCAAGTGAAAGTGCCTAGTAAGAAAATGAAGGGAATCAACATATTTTTGTATCCTTACTTTGGAAACTGCTCATAGCAGTTTCTATGAGATTTCCATATATGATCTAATTTAAACTTCACAAAGACATTATTAGGAAGCTAGTATTAGCTCCATTTTCATGATAAAGACACAGGGTTAATATAGCATAGGTACTTTGTCTAAGGTTGTAAAGCTATGAATGTGTCTGATACAATGCTCAAGTTCTTATTTATTTATTTTATTTTTATTACCTTTTAAAAAATGTCTTCATTTTAATCCAGTATTGTTAACATGCAGTGTTATATTAGGTTCAAGTGTACAATAGAGTAACTCAACAATTCTATGTATTACTCAGTGTTCATCATGATAAGTGTACTCTTAATCCCCTTCACAAATGTCAAGCATCCCCCCACCCACCCACCTCCCTTCTGGTAACCATCAGTTTGTTCTCTATAGGTAACAGTCTGTTTTTTGGTTTGTCTCTTTTGTTCTTAACCATTAAATTACAATACTTCTACACTTATTAAGAAAATAGGTCAAAGAAAAAAGTACTTGGCAAGGTAAAACAAGACCCACAGCTATATAATAACAGGTGTTCAAAAGAGGCTACTTACTGGAGTTTGGTGTACAGGCACTGATCAAAAACCTGGCTGGGCGTGATTACTCTAAATGACTAAAACTCTATAATGCTCTGTTTGGCAATGGTAAAATTTCAGATAAGAAACATCTATCACTCTTCTGGGGTGAAAATGTGCACAAGAAATCAAATGGTTTTCAAATAATCAGCTTTATTGATGGTCAATCTAGATTTGAAAACGGGATTTGGTTCAAAAGCTAGTATTGGGCCTCCTAAACAGTCAATACTCCCAATCTTCAGATAATGGCCTCCACTAAAGGACAGGCATGATTTATCAATACAGATGGACAAGTTAAAAAAGAGAGAGCAGAGCAATAGTGGGGAGTCACTAGAACTGATCTCTTTATCCCATAAAGACTAGAAGCAGGGGACACCTGGGTGGCTCAGTTGGTTAAGTGGCTGCCTTCGGCTCAGGTCATGATCCCAGCATCCTGGGATCGAGTCCCACATCGGGCTCCTTGCTCGGCAGGGAGCCTGCTTCTCCCTCTGCCTCTGCCTGCCTCTCTGCCTGTGCTCGCTCGCTCTCTCTCTCTCTCTAACAAATAAATAAATAAAATCTTAAAAAAAAAAAAGACTAGAAGCACTTAATAAATTCACCTTTGTTTGAGCAGAGAGAGTCCGAGAGAAAAGTGAAAAAAGGGGAGAGAAAGAGAAAGACACAGAGGCAGAGAGAGATTGAGATAAGCCTGCCTTGCCTTTTCAATATATTTATTCTGTCTTCTGGTTAGAAGTCTTGGGGAGTCCTTGAGGAGTATATATTGAGTTTAAAAGAGAAACCAGAAATAGTCTCTCCAAAATAACTCTCCATATCCTTACTCCTCCAAAAGAAGTAGATATCCCCTTATATAAAATACTATGCAGGAATCATGGGATAAGTGAAAAACTCTACTCTTTCCAGGTAACAATAAACATGTACTTTCTTAACTTGGCAGCAAAGAGTTGAGGTTAAATATATGGTTTCCACTTAAATTGCAAGGGCTTGAAATCTAGCTTTGCTGATTACTCTGTAACATTGAGAAAGTCACTTAATCTCTGTATGTCAATTTGCCCACATGTAAAATTGTAATACCAAGAAAAGATTTGGGGGAGTGGTGGCAACAGCAACAAAGCTCTTGAATCCCCCTGAATCCTCCAATAAAAGCACACAGAAAACTAGATCTCAACATTAAAACTCATGAGCAAAAGGGGCACCAGTCTGGCTTAGTCAGTTAAGCATATAACTCTTGATCTCAGTGTCATGAGTTTGAGCCCCACATTGGGGTAGAGATTACATAAAAAAATAAAAAAATAAAATCTTTTTAAATTCATGTGCAAGATTTATAACAAGAAGAATGACAAGATACCCTCACAATCTCCAAATACCAGCAGATAAGCAGGACAAATATTAATACAGCAAGAACAGCATGGTATCAGGAGGTGTGTAGAAAAAAATAGAGGGGAACAACAGGTCAGATGGATATTAGAACATAAGAATCCCAACCTAAACTGAAAGTGCTCACTGGAAATAGAAAAAACTAAATTGAGAATAGTACCTGAAACTGTATGGGGATGAAAGAAAGGACATAAAGATGTAATATACAAGAGGTTAGGTAAAAACCCTGTAGCCCTGAATTGGAATTGGAAGTATACATATGAACTCAAGAAGTTCCTTCCCTCCTCTCTTCCTTTTTTCCTTCTTTCCTTACTTCTTCCCTCCCTTCCTTCCTCACCAGCTTTATGCTGGAAAAGGCCTAAAAACATTGAATAAACAAGTAGTAATAAGTTGTCTAACACACAGATTGTGGATTTAAAATACTGTGCTCCATCAAAAGATACTGGGGCATCTAGGATTCTAGGTCAGCCACATCTGATCATACAAGATAGTGAAAATATTATAAAAAATCATTGCATTATATTAAAAGAGCTCATGAGCCAATTTGAAAAAGATCTTACTGACCAAACATGGGAAAGACTGAGATTCAAAAAGGATTACAATAGGATTACAAATGCTATTTGTCAACAAAATAGCAGAGTAGGTAGCTCCAAGCTGCCTCCACTAAAGAAACATTACAAAACAACAAGAAATTGTCAGAACAAACTTTGTCAGAATCATGAAAAACAAAGATTTAGAGCAACCAAGTGACAATAAATACAAAAATAAAAATTTAAAAAAAGAAGCAACTTTGACAAAATAGGAAAGCTTTACAGAATTTTTACTAGCCCCTCACTCACTCTCTCCAGCATTGTGGCTGTCTTTAAAATTGAAATCTGAATTCTAAGTGTAGAATTCTGCTCCCTGGACCCACAGGGAGCAGAATAGACTTTATTCACAAATTATTGTATGTGTCTGTTCTGACCTGTCCAGGGAAAACATGGAAAACTAATGCAAGGCAATTATCTCAGTTTCACCTAACTCAGAAGTCAGGCTAGAAAAGTGGTAGGCTTTTCTCAAAAATGCTGCAAGTGAAAATAACAACCCACAGATGCCTGAAGACAAAATATATGATAGTCCACCTAAGGTCCAGAAGACAAAATGGGGAGTTTCTTTGGGAAATTATTACATTTAAAAGGACCTGTATATACACAGAAATTTAGAAAAACACATGCATATTCAGTAGAAATCCAAGAAGACTAAACTTTCAACTAAGGGTGATCCTTAAGTTCAGGTCAACCCTGGCTAAGTATAGAAGTCATGTCACTACACAGAGTAAATCTGCAAAGACTGGGAAAGTGTTTTGTGTTTGTGTGGTAGAGTATGTGATCTGTTTTTCATTCTTTATATATTTTTGGTCCTGGCATTCAAAGAAATTTATGTGAAACTATAAACTGATGCAATGGAAAATTACTCAGCCATGAGAAAAGAATAAGACCTTTCCCTTTGTGAAAACATGGATGGACTTAGAGGTATTATGCTAAGTAAAATAAATCAGGAAGAGAAAGACATATACCATATGATTTCACTCATGTGTGGAATCTAAAACAATAACAACAACAAAAATGAACAGACAATTCAGAAACAGACTCATAAATACAGAGAGTAAGTGTGGTTGCCAGAAGTCAGAAGGGTAGGGGGATGAGCAAAATGAATGGGTGAAAGGGAGTGAGAGGTACAGACTTCCAGTTATGTAACTAATAAGCTATAGAGATGAAAGGTACAGCATAGGGAATATGGTCAGTGGTATTCTAATAGCATTGTATGGTGATACCTGGTAGCTACAATTGTGGTGAACATAACATAATACATAGAGAAGATGAATCACTATGTTGTATGTTGTATACCTGTAACTAAAGTAACATTGTATGCCAGCTATATTTCAACAACAAAAAACTATCACCTGAACAAATACTAATGAAGAGAAACATAGTGACCACATACAGCAATGAATATAGTATCTACAAAAAATCTACAAAAAAAGTTGGGGAATGTCACTAAAAGTAAGAACTACTACAGCCCTCAACAACCACAATAAAAAACAAACCCTGGAGGAGGAAAAATTTGATTTCCAGAATTACTACTTTACAATATTCAAATTTTCCAATTTTAACAACAATAACAACAAAAATCAAAAGGCATACAAACAAATAGGAAAGTATGTCTGATTTAAAAAAATAACAAAGTAACAGAAACCATATTTGAGGAAGTCCAGACATTAGACTTCCTATAAAAAGCCTTTAAAACAACAACCTTAAATATGCTCAAAGAGCTAAATAAAACATGAAAGAACTAAAGTAAAGTAGCAAGACAAAATATGAATAAATGAAAGTATTTATAAAGGGATAGAAATTATAAAATTATAGAAATTATAAAATATTATTATTTTATAATTTACTATAAATTATAAGTATAATAAATATAAATAAATATATATAATAAATTTATAATAAATATAAATACATATAAATTATTATTTATATTTATTATTATTATTATAGAAATTATAAAAATAAACCAAACCAAAAAGAATCTGGAGTAGAAAAATAACAACTGAAACAATAACTGAAATGAAAAATTTAGTAGAAGGGCTCAACAGAATTGAGCAGACAGAAGAATCAAAGAACTTAAAGATAGGACAATTAAAATGATAGAACCTAAGAAGGAGAATAAGAGAATAAATTAAAGCGAACCAAACTTAAGGGACCTATAGAACACCATCAAACAGAACAACATATACATCATGGGAGTCCCAGAAGGAGACTAGAGAAAGAAAAGGAAAGAAAGAATACAGCCAGAATGTTCCCAAATTTCATGAGACATATGACTCTACAAACCCAAGAATGTCAAGGAACTTCAACTAAATTAAATTCAAATAGAACCACACCTATATAGTAAAATCAAACTGTTGAGGACCAAAGAAAAAAAAGAGAATCTTGAAAGTAGCAAGAGAGAAGTGACTCACCACACACAAGGGGTTCTCCGTAAGAGAAGAGTATATTTCTCTTATGAAATCATGGAGGCTGGAAGACAGAGGCGGACATATTTAATATGCAAAAAAAGAAAAATGTCAACCAAAAATTATATATCTGGCAAAACTGTTCTTCAGAAAAGAAGGAGAAAATAGGGGCATGTGGCTGGCTCAGTCAGTAGAGCATGCAACTCTTGATCTCAGCATCATGAGTCTTAACCCCCACATTGGGGGATAGAAATGAAATAAAAACAACACTTTAAAAAACAAACAAAAATGAAGGAGAACATAATACGACACTCCAAGATAAACAAAAGCTGAAGGAATTTCCTACCGCTACCTGTGCTCTACAAGAAATGCTAAAGGAATTCCTTCAGGTTGAAAAGAAGGGTCACTAGACAATAAACCAAAGCTGTACATGGTACATGTAAATACCTGGGCAAATATAAAAGCCAGCATTATTGTATTTTTGGGTTGTAATTCCATTATATCCTAGAGGATCAAAAGATAAAAGCATAAAATAATTATGAATCTATATTATTGGGTATATAACATATAAAGATGTAATTTGTGATAACATAAAGAGGGAGAAAAGGGAGCTTTATAAGAGCAAAGTCTTTGCATTTTAGGTTATTTTCAATAACCTAAATTTATATTTTCAATAACCTTAAACTTAGGATATTCAATACAATCCCATTGGTAACCACAAAGAAAGCATGTTAAAAACATATGCACAAGAGGAAATAAAAATAGAATTATAATAGTAAACAACAAAAAATATCAACTGAACATGAAGAAAAGGAGTAAGGGAGGATATGAGTGACAAAAATGAATGAGACATGCAGAAAACAAATAGTAAAATGGTAGAAGTATGTCCATTCTTATCAGTAATTACTCAAAATGTAAATGATTTAAACTCAAAAGACAAAGAGTAGCAGAATGAACAACAAAATAATTCAACTATGTGCTATCTACAAGAGATCTAAAGACACAAGTATCCTGAAAGTGAAAGACTGAAAAAAAAAAAGAAAAAGCCTTTCCATGCAAATAGTAACAAAAAGAAAGATTACAGGGTGCATATACTAACACCAAATAGATATCAAATTTAAAACCATTATAAGAGACAAGGACATCATATATTTATAAAAGGCTCAATTCATCAAGAAGATATAACAATTATAAACATCTATGTACCAAAGAAGAGCACCAAAATATATGAAGCAAACACTAAGAGAACCAAAGTGAAAAATAGATAACTGTACAATAATAGTAGGAGACTTTAATATACCACATAAAATAATGGATAAAATGATTAGACAGAGAAGAATAAGGAAATCAATGACTTAAAAAACACTATAAACCAAGGACACATACTAATTACATAAAAAACATTCTACCAGCAACAGTAGAATACACATTCTTCTTAAGTATACCTGGAACATTCTGTAGGATAGATCCTATGTTAAGCCACAAAACAAACCTCAATAATTAAGATTGAAACCATAAAAAATATCTTTTCTGACCACAATGGAATAAAGCTAAGTTAATAACAGAAGGAAAACTGGCAAATTCACAGAAATGTGAAAAATAAATAACACATTCTTAAACAATCAATGAGTCAAAGGAGAAATCACAAGTGATATTAGATAATACTCAGGGACAAGTCAACATGAAAACAAAATTTATCAAAAGTTATGAAATATAGCAAAGACGTGATCAGAGGAAAATTTACAGCTGTTAATACCATCATTAAAATAGAAGGATCTCAACTAGATAAACTGAGGAGCTAGGTAAACTTGAGGGAGTAAAAAAAAAAAAGTGGAACATTTTAAAACTAAAGCCAGTAGAAGAAGAGAATAATAGATTAGAGGAGAAACAAAATCAAGAATAGACAAATATAGTGCTTTTAAATGTAAAAGTTAGTTCTTTGAAAAGTCAACAAAATTGGCAAAATTTTAGCTAGACTGACAAAGAAAAAAGAGATGACACACATAATTAAAATCAGAAATAAATGTAGAAAAAAACATTATTTCCAACCCTACAAATTAAAAAAGATTGTAAGAGAATACTATAAACAACTGTACACCAAAATTAGATATTCTGCACAAAATGGACACATTTCTCAAAACCCCAAAATTGCCTAAACTGATTCAAGAAGAAATGCAAAAACAAAACAGTTCTTTAGGAAGAAAAGAGGAAATCCATAATCAAGAATCTCCCAACAAAGAAAAGAACTATACCAGATGACTTCATAGGTAATTTCCACCAAATATTTAAAGAAGAAATAACCCAATTCCCATCAAACTCTTCCAAAATATAAAAGAGAAGAAACCACTTCGTAATTTATTCTATGATACTGAAGTCAGAAAAAAACATCACACACACACACACACACACACACACACACACACACACTCACAAGTTACGGACCAACATTGTCTGTGAATATAGATGCAAAAAGCCTCAACAAAATACCAGCAAAGTGATTCTAACAGACTACACATTACCAAATAGGATTTCTCACAGGAATACAAGGGTGGTTCAGCATAAGAAAATCAATGTAATACATGACATTATAGAACAAAGGGAAAAAATCCACAATTTTCTCAATTGATTAAAAAAAGGCATTTAACACAATCCAACACTGTCATAATAAACACACACACATAAAACTAGAAAGTACATAGTGATGATGGTTTCAGAACATTGGAATGTAATGCTGCTGAATGGAATTATACATTTAAAAATGCTTAAAATTATAAATTTTATGTGATACATATATAATCTCAAAAATTTCAAAAATATTACAATGGTTCAAAATCTATTAAATATGTTAAATCCATGAGTATATAATGATATTAAATAATACGTAAGTTGTTCTCCTGTGGAAGTTCACCTTTCTTTATATTGAAATGGGTAAATAAAAGGAAAGCTAAAATATTAATCCTGTTCCTTCTTTGTGAATTTTTCCCCTCACTAATCTGTTGGAAGATGAGAGGTTGCATCCCCTTATAAGTGAACTGTGTATAAGTAAAATTTGAATTAGAATTTTTACCATATCTAATCCCTAGTTAATTACTCGGCCTAGGTACTGAACATTAACAGCTGCTAACATCACAAAAAGATATGGAAACAAACACTGGGTGAATCATGATTAAAGAACACAACATTCCTTTGAGTTATACCAAAGAAACCAAACTTGAATCTGATGCAGATTTCAGATCCAGCTGCCAACTCATAGGAAATACTAAGGACAGAGGAAGATACTTAATTACACCAGGAGTATGCAATATGTTCTTTGGATTCTTGATTGTGTAAATTTTAATAAAAGAAAAGAATAATAACAGAGGAAACCTATAGATTAAAAAAAATTAAAAACATGAGCACTAGGTGTTATACACAACTAATGAATCACTACATCAAAAACTAATGATGTATTATATGCTGGCTAACTGAACATAATTTTTAAAATTAATTAATTCATTCATTTTTTAATTAATTAATTAATTAATTTTAAAAATAACAAGTTTCTTGAAACTAACATAACATTGTGTTTCAGGTATACTTTAAAAAAATGTTTCATAAAAATGGACAAACTGTAAATAAATATAAGGAAATGATTACTGTGAAACCAAGATAGAAATTACTTCAAAAGGGAATGGAAGGGGGAAAAAAGGGAATGGAAGGTTTCTCATAGGAGAGGGAAAATGGAAGGAGGGCTCTTGGGGTGGCTGGTAATTTTGTTTCTTGACCTGAGTTTGGTACATATTGCCTTATAGTAATTAACTCATTATGCCATACATTTGTTCAGTGTGTTTTCATAATCTATGTTTTATCTTACAGTACAAACATTAACATGTTAACTGATTAGAGTGTGAAATGCATTCACAATGTTTTTTCTTTTTTTTTTTTAATATTTCATTTATTTATTTGACAGCCAAGTAGGCAGAGAGGCAGGCAGAGAGAGAGGGAAGGAAGCAGGCTTCCCGCTGAGCAGAGAGCCTGATGCGGGGCTCGATCCCAGGACCCTGGGATCACGACCTGAGCCGAAGGCAGAGGCTTTAATCCACTGAGCCACCCAGGCGCCCCCACAATTTATTTTTTAAAGACTTTAACTAATCTCTACCCGCAGTGCAGGGCTTGAACCCACAACCCTGAGATCGAGTCACATGCTCTACCACCTGAGTCAGCCAGGCGCCCTGCATGCACAATATTTTTGAAATGGCAATAATAATCATACTACTTTAAGAGGGAGATTGAAAGAGTGAAAAGTGTATGTAAAGCACTTGGGTATGCCTGGCCTAACTAGAGTTCTATTACTACTAGTGCACGCTTTATTTCTGATGCTAAAAGTCATTTTTTTAAATCTACATAGTGGTGATACCAATTTAAACACATTTGTTATCTCACCATTATCACAACCACAGAAGCAATATATTCAGGTATGTAATTAGCCTTTGCCCTAAAATATAGGGGTTAAAGTAACTGTTTTGCAGCAGTAATGGTGAGTTGGATAATTAATTCAATCATGAGGCATTTGATTTTGAGTAAGGTACTTCACCATTTACAAGCTGTGCAAAATTCTGTGTGTAAAAAATAAACTTCTGTTAAGTCCTAGGCTTTGGGGAAAACATTAATATTATAGCTGTTGGAATTAACTAAGACATTTGGGCAAATTTTTTGACATTGTTCTGCTTTGGTTTATTTCTCGGTAAAATGGATAATGGTCTTTAACTCATTGAGTTATTATGAAGATTAAAAGAGTTCATCTTCAGGTGCCTGGCTGACCTAGTCTGTAGAGCATATGACTCTTGATTCCCAGGGTCTTGAGTTCAAGCCCCATGTTGGGCACAGAGATTATTAAGAAAAAAAAAAGAGTACATCTTTTTTTTTTTAAGATTTTTATTTATTTATTTGACAGACAGAGATCACAAGTAGGCAGAGAGAGAGGAGGAAGCAGGCTCCCAGCCGAGCAGAGCCCGATGTGGGGCTCGATCCCACGACCCTGGGATCATGACCTGAGCTGAAGGCCGAGGCTTTAACCCACTGAGCCACCCAGGCGCCCAAGAGTACATCTTTATAGATGTTTTGAACAATGCCTGGCAATAAGGCTCTCACTATCAATAATGATTTTCTGGTGGCTTCTGTCAGAACTGCCTCAACTACTGAGCACTGCCAATCCTGTTGTTGGTGGAGAAGTCTCAGGACTGCAGCCGACAGGACTTGGGGCACACAAAGATCAGTGTGCAAGGGCTTTTGGTTATCTTTCCTTATTGCTTAATTTATGTGTGTGCTGACCACACATTCAAAATACCTTAGAAATTTTCTTTCCCTGTTCCACTCCTTAATCATGCACACTGCTTGGTAATTTACTGGCTTCTCTTTCCAACTAACCACAGGGGTCCTGGCATGTACAAAGTAGCTCCTTCTAGAAGCAATTCAGAAGTTAATAATTCCAATAATATTAACCTGAGAGAATGCACTGTTTGACTGAGGCTGTGTGGCTATTCCCTTAAGTGTCACTTGCTCTTGCAATATGCTGGGAACGATGCCTTGTTATAACTTGGCCTGCTTTCGACTCTTTCTTTGTGGTCCCTAAGGTAAAATAGGTAATACTTTCAAAGTAATTAATTATGGCTAAAATGAAGAGCTGTATTTTCCCAGGCTGAACTCCTAGAGAATGGGAATATGATGACATTGTCCTCTCTGGACAAATTTGCTTATGTTTATACATTTTTAAAAGTGCTTATCCCTGAAGTAAAGAAATTAAGTCTCACAGCTATGCATTGGAGAGTCATGAGGCCTTTCCATTTTGAAAACAAACAAAGGTTACAAAGAGTGGCCAGAAGTAAATGTCCCCAATTCTCTTATCTTTGCAGTTTTTAGGGGGTAGAATTAATATCACCACCTTAAGAGCCATCTAGGGCTGAGCAGGCCCTTGCTGTAGAGGGTAATATTCCCTGGAGTTCAAAATGTGACTTTTAGGATAGGTCCTGACCTATCATAAGTGGCTAGAAACGCAAGTCACAGGCTTCAAATGAGGGTGCTAACCTAGTCTTCTCCATTAGTAGCTGTGTATTCGTGGGCAGATCACTCACAATTTTTTGTATAAAACAGCTCCACAAACATGTGAATACCAACTGTGGAAGGCATTATTCCAGTGTTCAAGAGACAAAGATAAATAAGACATGATCCTTCTCTTTCTCTCATTTATACAAAGAAATTGAAGCCATTGGACTATGTGATCTCTGAGGATCTTTTTAGTCCAGAAACTCTTTGATTCAACCAGGCTTTATGTTTCACATATTTTAATTATAATACATTCAAAATTTAGCATTTTGGGGTTACAGCAGTTTGAATGGGTTTCCCTATTATTTCCAATGATCGGTCATATCTGAAATGTAATGGGTAAGGCAGCAGTTAGCCCTCTCCCAAATTTGGTCTCCTAGAGACACCTTTCCTGCCCTGCACTGTTTCAGCGGAGAAATAGTGAATGGTTTATCTGAGTTCCAAATCTGAAAGGCCATCTTCTAGCTTAAGAAGGGCACTGCCCTGATAGTATGGTTTACTACCTTTTTGAAACCTATGGGCCTTCGCTAGGCAAGGATTACTTGTTAAGATGACAGTTGGAGACATGCAAGGTAGAAGAATAGCTTAACATGTGGTGAAATGTCCCTTAACTTGGGTGTTTCAATGTGCAAAGATGTATACTGTGCCAGTCTTCACCAAAAAAAAAAAAAAGAGAGAGAGAGAGAGAGAGCATTTTTCCTATGCTTTGGACTATGAGAGGACAAAGAGGAAAGACAAAACTAGGCAGGTTCTACATTACTAAAGGAGGAAATGAACTTGACTTCTTCTAATACTTGATGGAAAGTCAAACAGTACGTGTGAAAGGAAAGAAGACACAAGGTTAGCCGCTGGCAACGTTCACCCCACCTCTCTTGACGGAGTAGGCTTTCTCCCAGGGAAGGCCCCAAAGAACATCCTAAACATCTCAAGAGTTGATAATCATGGTAAATGAATTATGAGAATAGCCAAATAACACCTCAGATGTGAAGATGGAGGTAGAATGATGTTTGTTCATCTTTTGAATGGATAATGATATTTACTTCATAGGATGTCTGTGAGCATGAGTTCATATATGAAAATATTCCTGGTATACAATCAGCACTATACTTCTTTTTTGTATGGAACAACAACAACAAAGGAAAAAGAATCCTGCTGGTTAAAGACTAAATTAGACCATTTTTTTAATGGTTTTCTTCTCAGAAGTATTAGTCACACACTTGCATAAGGATACATGTGTATAGACTTTATAGTACGGTTGAGTTGATGGGAGTATAATATGGGCCCATGTGTGTATACATGGGCTGGGAGGGGCTAATGTTTATATACATTTATAGGAGGGCAGAGTATGTATACTTGGTACAAAGTCATCTTTTCCTTGGACACAATTGAATATTGCATGGTTCTGTTTAATATTCCTGCTTCAGTAAACACTTCTTTTCTTTTCTTTTTTTTCTTTTTCTTTTTTTTTTTTTTTTCCTGCAATGCTTTTGCTGGTACATCCACCTGCCACCTATTCCACCTTCTTGTTTCCTCTTCCTAGTACCCTTCCAAGTGTACTAACCTCCTTAGTGGTGCGTATAACCCTAAAGCATTTGCTATAAAAGAGATTGCCTGCTCTACTCACTAGGTACTAAATTTTAAAATCTCCTAAAAGTGGCTGGCTTCCTAGTTGGTTCTTCTCCACTAGCACAATGTCCCGAAGATACCTCTTTCTACTGTGCTGGCAGACATATAGCAAATAGGGGATTTTAAAAACCTTCTCTGGCCTTTGAATCTGGTTTTCCACCAGACTTAAAAATACTTCCTCTGTTCGTCAGGATGTCAAATGGGAATCAAGATATAAATCTAATAAGCATTTCCATTGTCTTGAAATTTATACATGAAAATGTTGAAATGAAAATCAAGGCAGGCATGATAATTACATAAGAGTTACCTTCCTTACCCTTCCTTACCATAGTCCTCTCCATCTATACAAAGATAGGGCAAAGTTCCACCATCCAGGGAAGCATCCCCATTGTCCCTCAGATTATTTTTCGGAGAATAAAAATATGGATCCCATGTTTTTTGAGCTTGGACATTACTGCATGAATCTTCATGCTTCCTTTATAAATAATGCAGCTGCATTGTAACAGATGGCATGGATGTGTTTGTTTTTTAACATCTAAGCAAACCCTTCAAGATTCAGGACACCATGATGAATTCTTGGGTTTCTTACAACTCCCTCAGGTCACACCATTTAGGATTAGATGTGCTTAGGTGGAATAATGGTCTTAAGATTCAGTGATAGAACCCCAAAGGTGAGTTTGAGGAATTTAAAGGAATTGTTTTAAAATGAAGACTTGTCATTCAAAGAAAAATATATTCCTGTGTATAAAAGATCAAGATAAGTTTATATTAGAAACTTCATATGAATAGCAAGCTCATATTTACATTTATAGAATTATGTACTATGCATACTTTATATATAAATATATATGAATTTATATAAATTTAAATATTAAATTATTAAAATTAAATAAATTATACAAAGTAAATATATAATATGGAAACACATATACTTATTATTACATATTAAATACATTTTTATTTATATAAATATATTACAAAACTTACAGAAATAAGTATATCTCTTAGAAATATACTTATTTCTATAAATACATTAAGTATGTCAACCAAGTGTCAACACACTCCACTCAATGATTCAGCTGTATTAAGGTTAGAATTGGCAGGTACATGAATAATCTCCTTCTGTATATTTCTTCCTTTCTTCTTCCATTAAATATTTACTGAGCACTTACTATGTTCCTGGCACTGTGCTAGCTGCTATCTATGGGGAAAACATCAAAGAGTTATTTATTTATTTATTTATTTTTATTTGATAGACAGAGATCACAAGTAGGCAGAGAGGCAGGCAGAGAGAAGGAAGCAGGCTCCCCGCTGAGCAGAGAGCCCAATGCGGGGCTCCATCCCAGGACCCTGGGATCATGACCTGAGCCGAAGGCAGAGGCTTTAACCCACTGAGCCACCCAGGCGCCCCCAAAGAGTAATTTGTAATCTCTACACTCAAAGAGTTCATAGTCTACTGTCCATGCACCTCCTCACCATCTCTATTAACTGATTCTTGGACAAGTTTATTACAGCAGTAAGCACTGGTTGGTTGAGGGACAGAGAAGCAACTCAACCCAAATTGAAAACGCAACTGAAAAAGCACAAAATAATGTAATATTTTTTCCCTATATAATGTCAATCTGTCATTCATAATTCAAGTAGCAATTTCAGCTCAATACAGTCAAGATTGTTCCCCTTCTCAGTTTTCAGAAAATAGAATGGGCTAACTTGTATAGCTGTGATTCCCTATCACTTTGAATAATCAAATACAGGCTTCTGTCAGCTTGCTTAGATCTTAAACAATGTGGAGATTAGACTATATGATATCTAATGGCCCTTCAGACTCTATAGAATGACTGAATTTAAATAAAATAACCCAGAACCATTCTATTCTTCTTCCCCTCCTCCAGTTCAGGCAGTGCCGATTGTTTTGGGTCTGGGCCCAGACAACAAATAGCAGCAACAACCCCTTATATCAAGAAGTTTCAGTACCATTAGGGTATTTCTCCTCCAATATGTTTAATCCCAAAGCTGAAAGTATTATCAAAATCTGTCTGTGATTTTCTTTTCTTTCTTTCTTTCTTTTTTTTTTTTTTTTTTGTCGGGGGGCAGGTAGTTGTTTATATACCCTGTATTTGTTATCTGCCAAGGATTCTGGGGATGTGAAATGGAATTAAACTATGATGAAAACAACTAACAGCTGCAGCAAAATCACTGTAAAATTTATTATTTTACACCCTGATGGGGACCAGTTAGGGAAAATAAACTCCTTGATATAACATTACTGCCACTGCATTTGCTTCACTTGAAATGCAGAAAAAAATTTCAGAGGAATCAAAACTACATTTTTCTGTTGATGCAAGCATATACTTAGATACTTTTATTTGGTGTGGTTTGTTGTTATTGTTTGTTTTTGGCAGCCTCTTCTTAATGTAACAGCCAGGCAAGAGAATGCCTTTCCTGCATACATTATGCCATTGTTTCCAGTAGGATAATAAAAAGGAAAAAGAAATAAAATATTCTATATTCACTAACACAAAAATATAAGCTTTCATGTGCAGACATCACAAGATTGTCATAGAGAGAGAGAGAAAAAAAAGTTAAAATCTGTTCTGAAACAGACCCTTAACATCTAGTTTTAAAATCCGGATATTGTTTCCAAGCTTTAGTCTTCATTATAACACTATCTGCTTTATACACTTCTCCCTTTGGGATCTCACGCACTTACCATTTCACCCATTACTCCCAGTAACTGACCCTGTCATTTTTACCTCTGTATTTGTCTTTTCTGCAAATTTTTTCCACCTGACTTCAATACATTGTTGCCCATCACCACGTCTCAGTAGTATATGAAACATAAATTCAAATGTATGGTTTCTTCTCTCCTCTTAGTCGCACTTATTGCTATTACTCCAGAGCAAAATCATTTTCCTACCCCTCAAGTTGTAAACATCTGATCTGACCCTTGCCCTTCATTGTGGCTGTACACAAATAGTCAATCATCACGGTGTCTAATCTTTCTTCTCTTGCCCATGGTTTTCACTCTGTTTTGGAGATTTATCACCTTTAGTCTTAAGTATGGTAATAATTACCTAAATGGTCTCTGTCTAGTCTCTTCCTTTCCAATCGACTTCACAAAACACTGCCAGACAAAATATCTGAAAATATTATTTGCACACATCATATTGTCTCAAAAGGACAATGTCTTAAATCTGTAGCCCAGAACTCAAGTTCCCACATAGTCAAACCTTTTTTTTTTTTAATTTTTTTTTAAGATTTTATTTATTAGTTAGAGAGAGAGAGAGCGAGCACAGGCAGACAGAGAGGCAGGCAGAGGCAGAGGGAGGAGCAGGCTCCCTGCCGAGCAAGGAGCCCGATGTGGGACTCGATCCCAGGACGCTGGGATCATGACCTGAGCCGAAGGCAGTCGTTCAACCAACTGAGCCACCCAGGCGTCCCATAGTCAAACCTTTTGAATGATTCTTCCACATTAATCAAAGAAACATATTGGTTACTCTCCCTTACCACATTATGAGACTGAAATAGGAGAAACACATACAGGAGAAATTAATAGACATAATAAAATGAAGAATACAGGACTGATGAATCACTGACCTCTACCTCTGAAATCAATAATACATTATTTGTTTTTTTTTTTAAGATTTTATTTATTTATTTAACAGACAGAGA